>APFE031097668.1:0-25781 GCA_000404065.3 Pinus taeda
CTTGTAAAAGTATAGTAATTTCTAGTCAATATGGGTCGTTCATTAGGCGGAGATCTGACGGTAGAAGTTATGTTTAATTTAGGGTTTTTTGCCCTAGAAGGCAACCCCTCACTGTATATGAGGGAATTGTATTGTGTCTATGTAGATCTGTATTCTGAGTGAGAAAGAGAGAGGAGATTGAGAGCGAAGAGGGTGTTACAGTGGATCTGTTGTAGGTTGTATCTCTTCAGTTTGTTGGATAATATAAAAGCAAGGACTGGTTGTTTCTCCGTGGACGTAGCCCAAACTGGGTGAACCATGTATATCTGTGTCTCTCTTGTTTTATGCATTTTCTGTGTTTGTATTTCTGCATTATTTTATGTGTTCCATTTCTCTGTAATATATACTTTTCTAACAAAAGACTCTCTTACTGTCCCAAAAACACGGATTTTCCTCATTCATAGGACTTCTGGTGTTTGCATCTCTTTAGTAGGTTAATAGTCTAGTTTTTCTTTAATTCAGATCTCCTTCATCATGTTCATTTCCTGATTTGCAATAGTCCTCCTTCATGCTTTCCTTTCCTACAACATTTCTCAGCATTTCCTTTCATAGATCATAGTTTAGATCATTTTAATGCAAAACTCGGTTTTTCTAGGTGCGCTCATTTCATTGCTTGCTTGATCTTCTTGGCTGACTGTCAGTTTCTATGAAGCATATCTCTTCCAGTAGTAGGCCAACTTGTCAGCAATCACACCCTCCATCTGATCCATGTCGTATAGGCCTCCCAAACCTCTCCTCAATTCTGCCCTAGATTCCTCCATTTTTCATAGAACTTCTTCCTCTCTCCTTGAGCAAACCCAATCATCTTTCTCTCTCCTGGTGGTTCATGGTAGACCTTAGGCACCCTACACCTCATTAAAACCTTCATACACCTTTTCCACCCACTTTCACACCCTCAAAATAGCGGAAATTTCTCTCGGCCTCCTCTTGTAGGCCTCCTGTAGTCTCCATGTTTTCCTCTTGTAGTTTCCCTATGTCCTCTTGTAGTTTTTCCTGTAGGCTTTCTTTTGAAGGAAGAGTATGGAAAAGCCTCCAAAAGGCCACCTAAGACCTCCTATGACACATCCACACCATCTTCCATCCTCCCAAGCTCCAAAACCACCCTTGCACGCCACCTATTCACTGCCACACTCACACACAATAAATTAGATGCATGATTAAATTCACATAAAAATTCAAAAATATGTTTTTTGCTGATTTACTTCTAGAAATAGCATGGTTAGATGTTGTTTTCTTTCTTGAGTAGGTAATGGCATTACTTTCATGGTTTTCATAGTGCTTTTGGCAAAAGTAGAATTAGCTTGTTAATTAGGGTTTACTATGTCTTTATTTACATTCCAGTCTTTTTCCTTTCTGCAATTAGAATAGCCTTTGTAGAGTAATCTTTCTTTCCTTTCATCACACATAGAGCTTCTTTTGAGATCTATAGAAGTTGGCTTGAGCTCCTAGTGATCTCGCGCCAGCTGACCAAATGACAACCTGCAGTGAGAACTAGTACTTGTGCATACAACACCGATGCTTCCAAGTTTGTTACGAACTATCAGGTCGATAAAAGTAAATTTGGCAGCCCAGGAGTTGCAACATTCTTGCTGCAATACTGGTGTTCACCAAGCATAACACATAAAACACATATACATAGAGATTTTCCCCTGGATCCAAAAACCGGAACTACCAGCTTGATTTTTCACTATGTTCCTTTCAATGTTACAGTACATATTTATACATGCCGAAGCATACAATACCATGGATCGAAAACCATCTTGTCCAAAACCATGGACCAAAAACCATCGCGTCCAAAACCATGTGAAAAAAATCATGCACAAAACCGTAGGTAGGTCGGCCCAACCTAATATAGGGTCCAAAAACAAAATTTTTTGTGGCCCTGCCCCGGACCCCATAGAGTGGGGTTACCTGCACCCCTCAAACCCCCTGTGACTCCCCTCGCTACGCAATTGGCGCAACGAATGGGGGGGCTCCGCCCTCCCCTTCTAACTCCCTGGTTAACTATATGGGCTAGTTGTGGAAAGAATATAACACAACCCAACATTCTCCCACTTGTTGTTTTCTTTCCACAGGGGGCCACAAGAGAGCTTAATCATTTATCCAACCCTGCAATGCCCATTTTTTCTCTACACCAATAGAACTTCTCAAAGCTCATAGATTTTGTCAATGCATCTGCAGTATTCTTCGAAGTGTCCACCTTTACCATCAACACCTTTTTGTCTTCTATCATATCCCTCACAAAGTGATATTGAACATCAATGTGCTTTGTCTTTGAATGATATGCAGGGTTCTTTGCCAAGAAAATTGCACTTTGGCTGTCACAATCTATCCTTATAGCTCCATGTACTAACCCCATACTTGAACACAATCCCTGCAACCAAACTACTTCCTTGCTTGCATGAGTGGCTGCCATGTATTCTGCCTCTGTAGTTGATAGTGCCACTACATATTGTTTCTTACTCGTCCAACTGACTGCACCTCCAAATAGGTTAAACACATACCCACTTGTAGATCTTCTCTGATCCAGATCTCCAGCCCAGTCTGCATCAACAAAGCCACAGATATCCAACACTCTGTCCAATCCTGGTCTCCCTTGGTAGCACAAACCATAATCACTAGTGCCACGCAAATACCTGAAAACCCGCTTCACTGCTGTCCAGTGCTCCTTCCCTGGTTTTGACATAAACCTGCTCAATACTCCCACTGCATGTGCAATGTCCGGTCTAGTACAGACCATGGCATACATCAAGCTACCGACTGCACTTGCATATGGAACACGGGACATGTCCTCTTCCTCTTCTTGTGTCTTGGGACACTGTTCAGCAGATAACCTCACCCCTACAGGAATAGGAACCTTCACCGGTTTACTATCCTGCATATTAAACCTCTGCAATATTGTCTCGACATACTTCCTCTGGTTTAACCAGAGCTTCCTCTTTGCCCGATCCCTTTTAATTTCCATGCCCAAAATATAGTTTGCAGCACTGAGATCTTTCATGTCGAATTTGGAGGACAATTGTGTCTTCAAATCCTAGATAATTTCTTTGTCATTTCCAACCAACAACATATCATCCACATACAAGACCAGATAAGTAACACAGTCACCAATTAATTTAAAGTACACACAATGATCTGCTTTGCTTCTGGTGAAGCCAAGTCCCCGTATAAATGTATCAAATTTCTGATACCACATCCTTGGGGACTGTTTTAACCCATACAGAGACTTCTTTAACTTGCATACTAGTTCTTTCTTACCCTTCACCGCAAAGCCTTCAGGTTGCTTCATGTAGATTTCCTCTTCCAAATCACCATGAAGAAATGTTGTCTTCACATCCATCTGTTCTACCTCAAAATCAAAAGCAGAAACAACAGATAAAAGTAATCTAATACAAGTTACCTTGGCAACAGGAGAAAAAATATCACCAAAATCAATTCCCGGCACCTGGGAATAACCTTTTGCTACCAACCGATCTTTGTATTTCTCCACCTTCCCTTCTGCATTTGTCTTCTTCTTGAACACCCATTTGCTGCCAATGGGTTTCCTTCCAGCTGAAAACTCCACCAGATCCCAAGCCTCATTTTTGTACAAAGATGCCATTTCATCAACCATGGCCTCTTTCTAGAGTTTTCCATCCTCTGAATCCACTGCTTCCTTCATAGTTCTGGGATCATCATCAGTAATAGACAAAGAAAAGTTTGAACAGAAAGTAGATGGACTATACCTTTCTGGTTTCCTTCTTTCTCGAGGTGATCTTCTCACAGCCGGAGTTTGTAGCTCTTCATCTTCTGATTCCTCCTCTGCTACAGAGTCTGATTCTTCCTCCTTTAGTTCAAACTCTATCTTCACAGGTTCCTTTGGTTGGACTTCATATTTAATAAAATCTTTCACCTCTATGAACACCACATATCGATTGTACACAACCTTCCTTGTTACTGGGTTCCAAAGATTATAACCCTTTAAACCATCCCTATACCCAATAAAGATGCACTTTTCAGATTTACTATCCAACTTGGTTCGTTTCTCCTTTGGAACATGTACATATGCATCACATCCAAATACCCTCAGATGTGAAAGAGAGGGTTTCTTACGAGTCCATACTTCTTGTGGAGTCTTATCCTCCAACGCTGATGAAGGTGACCTGTTGACCAAGTAACATCCAGTATCCACTGCCTCTGCCCAGAATTCCTGTCCTAACCCGGCACCACTGAGCATGCTTCTTGCCCTTTCCATCAACGTCTTGTTCATTCTTCTGCGACTCCATTTTGCTGAGGTGTATATGGAGTAGTCTTCTGCCATGTTATACCACACTTCTTACAAAATTCTTCAAATTCCTTGCTGCAGAATTCTCCACCATTCTCTGTCCTTAGTACCTTTATCTTCTTCTCTGTCTGATTTTCCACTAGAGCCTTAAATTCTTTAAACCTGTCAAAGACTTCAAATTTCTTCTTAAGTAAATATATCCATGTATTCCTTGAGAAGTCATCTATAAATGATACATAGTACATAGACTTACCCAGTGATGGAACCTTCATAGGTCCAAACACGTCACTATGCACAAGCTATAATATTTGTTTCGCCCTCTTACCAGCAGAGGGGAAACTCACCCAATTTTGCTCCCATATACACAATTTTCACATAAATCAAAATCCAGAGAGCTATTACTCATACCTTCTACCATACCTTTACCATGAAGTATTCAAAGGCCTTTCTCTCAAATATGTCCAAGCCTTTGATGCCACAGCATGGTCTTCTCTCCAGAGACCACTAGATTTTCTGCTCCACTTTCAGGAACCATGGAACTGTTGCACCCATCAACAATAGGTCTACCTTGTAGCTTATACAGAGTTCCAATTCAAACTCCCCGCATCAATACTAGCGCTCCCCAAACAATCTTATAGGTATCCTTCTCAAACACTATTTTTACACCTACATCATCCAACTTGCTTACAAAAATCATATTTCTGGCTAATACAGGTAAATGAAGAACACTCGAAAGTGTTCTAACCCTTCCACCTTGCAACTTCAACTTTAATTTTCCACGACCAACAATTCTAGCCTTCCTGTTATCCCCCAAGAAAACATCACCACCATAATATTTCTCATACTCGCAGAACCACTCTCTATGGGGAGTGACGTGAAAGGATGCACTTGAGTCAATCAACCATGCCTCATGACCTACATGTGTACTTGAAGAAGCCAAGTACACATCCCCACCGTCATTTGAGGTGGTTTTCGCCTCTACAGAAGGAGCATCATCAGATTCCATTCCTTTATCAGGAGCTTTAGATTTACAATCCCTTTTGTAGTGCCCTTCCTTTCTACATTTCCAGCAGACCAACTTTACAAGTTTTCTTGGAGATTTAGATCTCCCACTCGATGACTTATTTTTTTTATGTTCTAGGATTGCCCTTGTACAGACAATGCATCACCATTCTAGCTCTCCATATCTTCCATCTCATTTCCTCCGTCAGCAAGGATGATACTATTTCATCAAATTGCAAGGTAGTTGCATTGCTACCTATTGTAATAACGAGACTATCCCACGAATCTGGTAGAGAACACAATAAACTGATGCACTTATCTTCATTTGAAATTTTAATATCAACAGATAATAACTGACTTACCACAGTATTAAATGCATTCATATGCTCTATCATTAAGTCTCCATCTTTCATCCTCATGTTATACAGCTTTTTCCATAGGAGCAGTTCATTCACCATAGACTTAGATTGGTACAAAGTCCCTAACTTGTCCCATAAAGCCTTGCCATAGCTTCCCTTGATACATTCATCAATACTGAATTTGAGACACACAATCGTATTGTGCTCTTTACCTTCCGATCCAACTTCTTCCATTCTTCGTCGGAAATTCTCGTTGGTTTAGTACCTGGATCTACCACAATCCACTGATATTTATCCACCAAAATATCCTCCATCTTGAGTTTCCATAACTCAAAACTTTGACCATTAAATTTCTCGATCTCTATCTTTCCACTACTCACCATCTTCTTTCACCACCATAATCGATCCCGCAAATCTCCCATTGAACAGGGTCTACCATAGGCTCGAGTGAAACCCCTCAGCAAAAAAGGCGTCCCCTTGAAGCCAAAATAGCTCTGATACCGAATGTAGGTTTTAACCTTGTACAGAAATTACCTGCATACGAATTCTAAAACATAGAAAATAAACATTGTGAGAGCATAACACATAAAACACATATACAGAGAGATTTCCCACTGGATCCCAAAAACCGAGACTACCAGCTTGATTTTTCATTATGTTCCTTTCAATGTTACAATACATATTTATACATGCCGAAGCATCCAATACCATGGACCGAAAACCCTCGTGTCCAAAACCATGGACCGCAAACCATCGCGTCCAAAACCATGTGTGAAAAATCATGCACAAAACCATAGGTAGGTCTGCCCAACCTAATATAGGGTCCAGAAACAAAATTTTCCAGGGCATTGCACCAGATCTCATAGAGTGGGGTTACCTACACCCTTCAAACCACTTGTGCCTCCCCCCACTATGCAATCGGTGCAACAAAGGGGGGGCTCCACCCCCCTTCTAACCCCCCAGTTAACTACAAGGGCTAGTTGAGAAAAGAATATAACAAAATGCAACACCAAGAACTTCAGACAGAATCCTTGAACCCAAGACTTAAACCAAGACCTTACTCAAAAAGCAATTCGAGGCCAACTAGTCTTTTCAATGAGAAGGAGATTTGAAATCGAAAACTTGCAAGAGAATAGAATTCTACAAATAGTGGATGGCCAGAAAATAGCTAAAGTCACCAGGCAACAGACCTAACTGGGCAAAAGGTTTTGAAAAAACAATTCAAAATTATGTATACGTGATTGTGTAAAGACATAGAGGCATGCACACGCATTTCAAACACAGGAAACTCGTGTATACGCGAGTCTATTTGAGGAAACTAGAATGTATATGCAACTATACTCCAAGAAAAGTGCATATAAAAGACTCATTCAAGAAAAACACAAAATCAAGTCCCTATCTAGAAGATCGGGCTTGATGCCTACGAAGCTAATAAGACAATGAAATTATAAAATAAAGAAATCAAGAAAACAAAGCCTGATCAAGAACAAACAACCCAAACTAGGAACAAGAATGTTTTCCCTAGTGGAGTCACCAATTCTATTATGGTGGGAACACACTAGGGTCTTGGGTTGAAAACCCCAACAGAACGAAGGGCATACAACAACAAGAAATGTGCATACAAACAATTTAAATGCTTAAACTACTGAATTGGGAAGAAGTGTCCTTATCAGGAGGTCCTATGTTCGAGGTCAATCCCACAGGGTCCAAACCCTCTGCTTCTTCTGATGCCTTTAAAACCTGTAAATTATTAAAGCAAAGAATATAAAACAGAAGTAATGGAAATCACGTTCATGATATACATGTTAGATCATATAAGTGAATGAGCAATTATGCATTAATATAAGATTTATAAGAAAATCACAACATCAATTAATGCATAAACACGATAAATATCAGGAACTGAACAAAATTTATTTATAATTTGATGTAAGATCAATGAAAGATGGAAAACTACAACCCGAGTCTTCCTCCAGCTCCAAGCAGAATCGTCCTCCAGATCCATCATGTCCTGGCCTCAGCAATCTTCCTCCATCAATACACACAAGGATGTCATAAGAGGGATGAAGGACATCTCAAAAGAGGAAACAAAGGTGTCCTATAACTTGGGGAGCATAGGAGGCACAGGGATTTCTTCAGACTCGATTAGGGATAAATCAACTATAATATCAATATCTCATTTATTATCCCCTTAAGCCTTCCCATGGAGGTTTATTTGTACTTCTCCAAATTAGTTTTTCTTAGTTGGGAAATGGTTGGGCCACGGGCTGTAGTTGGTCATTAATAGGTAAAACCTATAAACTCTGCCTGAATTTAAGGAGGTTTATTATTTTTAAGTGCTTTAACACATATACACTGGTTGGGTATATACTAACCCACGTGTAAATGTTTTTAACACAGGGAAAAGTAGCGTATGGTAAATAGAACACTGTTTTTTAGAATTTGGACCAAGTCTGGAAAGGAAGGTTTTCCCTAGGCCATAACCACACTATCAGATCTACCAAGAGTGGTAAATGGTGCTATAAAACTTCTACAACTCATCTTCAACTATAATTTTGATTAAATGAAAATGGTGTAGAATTATTTCTAGGTTCTTAGGGTTTCATTGAATCCCTTTGGCCATTTTATTAAACTATTCAATAAATAGAAGGGAAATTTTATCTTATTATCAACTTGAAGCTCATTACTAAACTTAAATTCTAGAAAAAGGCAAGACCATACCTCCCTTCACAAGTTATATATTTTTGAATGATAAAAATGAAAACTATCCATTTTCTCTTCAATATGTCTCTTAGAATTCCCTTTGTGAATATTATTGCTTGATTTGGCTTTTGTTTCCTTATTTCCTCCATCAAATCTTGGTTCTTAAACCATTTTCCCCTAATTAATTTTAATTTGGTGGCTCGAGCTATGGACATTTCTGATAGCTGCAACATTAAGTCATCAATATGTGCCCTAATTTTGTTGAATGTTTTAATGAATTTCAGTGTAACCTTACCATTTCCTCTTATGAACATTTAAATAAAGGTTAAACATAAAAAAATTGAAATCTTCACCCATATTAATTGGATAAGCCCACACAACCTCAATTTCATTTGGTTCATTCCGCACTACTAGACCCATTTTTATAACCTCAAATGTGAGAGGCGATGTTATGTTTCATATTTTTTCCTTTTGTCACAATGCATTACACACTTTATGGAGGGTTTTTTGGCTTTTGAGTTCGAAAGGCATTAAAAATGATGTGACATCTGCTAGGTCTGTAGATTTCCGTAATAGAATGATTATCTCTACTTTTGATCACATTTTACCCTATGATAACTTGACATCATGATTTGAAATAATTTTGGTTAATCACAATCACTATAACAATTCACAATGAAACCATATTATATAATTGGATCGAATAATAATGATAAGGTAAGGTGTTAGTTTGAAATAATGAATGATATGATACAACAATATAGCATCATGGTAGAATTTTTTATTGATGATATGATGGATAGGATATATCATTATAAAATAATTCTTCAGGTTTTTTTTGGTTTTATACATAGTTCATATTATTAAAATAGCAGTTTGATTAAAATAATTTACCTCAAATTTATTTTTTTCTACCTTGAGTTTGTCTATAGACTTGTAAGTTGTTGAGTCTTTGGAAGAATGTTGATGTCGATGTTGTCCTTGTAGGAGCCTCTGCTACTAATTTCTACATAAATATTTGATGATGCAAATATTTGAAATTTTTCTCTTATTGATAAATAATTGCATGATAGAATGCATGGAATTGTTCATAAACTCCAAAGTTCTAGTAGCTATTGAAAAATTGTTGATTTGAGGGTTGTAATTCTAGAAAAATTTGAAGTATTCATTCTTGAACTTTTAATGCTTAAAATGGTCTTCTAAACAAGGAAATGATATTGGATAGTTGGATATCCAACTGAAATATATAATATTTATTTAGTTGTTGAAATACTGATCAAATTTGAACTAGAAATGTTTTTTAATTATTTGGAACTTTTCTTGCTAGAAATATGGTTTTCAAGCAGAGATTGCATCTGATTGTGCCAAAGAATTGGTTTTCACAATGGAAATGTGTGTGCGCATGTATCTTATCTAATTTATTTACTTTGGTAAGCTAGTATTGTATTACAACACAAAATCATGTTTCCTAGTACATTAGTCATCTGACCATATCAAGCATGCTTTTCAGTAGGCGTTATCCATTTTCCCAATAGGAAACCATATATTTTTTACCACCTACCTATAGAATATTTTTTTCAAAACTCCAAGAATATTAACAACTGTAGCATAATTAAAGTATCTAATACATAATAAAAAAAACAAATACCTACCAACAATCATGTCAACAACTAGAAATTAGAAGAAGTAACAAGAGTTGAATCCTTTGTGCTAGATCCTGAAGGAGATGACGTGGAAGTAATGCATATAATATGATGCTCAATATGAACAAGTTAGGCATACACTCTCTCAATACAAACCTATTGGTTTCTCTAAACATGTTTCACATCCTCAAGACTTGCAAATACATTATATCTTTTAACTCTCTTCTCAGTGAGGACCCTACTCAACGGGGTTTTCATTTGCTAGTATAGGGATTAGGCTTGAACATACCACTTTTTCCTTCCCCTAATATGACTAGTTTCAGGAACCCAATGCCCAATTTAGTCTATTATCTCTGAGTCTTATAAGGCCTACTGATCTAAAATTGGGGTTTGATAACTTGTTATGCTTACAAGGACCTCCCTCCTAGTTTAACAAATAAATGATTTAGATTATATATGACTTTTGCGAAATTAAATACTTGAAACAGGTGTATGTTTTCTTTTAACTGTTTAAGTGCTTTAAGTCCATTTTTTTCTATTGATATTAAACACATATAACAACCATATAATGTAGCAAATAAACAACCACACATAACAACAAATTTAATCTAGGAGTTCACCCGAATATCGTGGGCTATGTCTCCTTGAGATTTTGTCATCTTGACTTGGCTCTTTGGGATTATGGTAAAGTTTCTTTTCCAAGTTCCACACTTAACTCCAAAGGTTACTGAATTGAACCAATGAGCTTAGAATACCATCTATATCTCTGTCATGTTCATCATCACTCTGTAAACAGATCTAAGCTCCCTTAGACTTGATTCCTTCAATCAGTGCTATGAGCTACCCTGAGATTCTTGATGGCACTAACTCCGTTATAATTTTTAACTGTCACTAAAACCTCATCTACTATCTCCATCACATATCAGACACCAAAAATATACTAATAATTTACTCAATATGAGCACTTCATCCCCAAACTAGGCCTTCCTCTATGGTTAGCATTGGGCTGCCTTAAACTTCCCTGTAGCATCTTGGCCTTTACAAGTCCCCAAATGATTTTGCAAATCCCTGAAATGGATTTAGAATGCTCATTACAATCAGGATTGACTATTGGTTTGTTGAGAACGAGTATTGGTAGCTCTTACAACTACCTCCAACTCCTGGTGGCCCTAAGCTCCAAAATCTACTTGGATGAAAATATCCATGAAGACAACTTCTTCAACTTCTCTGGACTATTCCATTGGCTTCAAAAGGCTCTAATTAGCCTAGCTAGCCTCTTTTTCACTCTCTCCCTGTCTGGTCGAAAACTGCTCTTGTAGTACATTTAGGCAATATCCCCTAGATATACTCTACCAATTTTGGTGAACTGCACCTAATTCTAGTTAACTTTAGCATATCCACATTTTTGCCCACTCTGCCAAGCCAGACCGTCAGAGGTAGCCGTTAACATAACTTTTTGGGTGCACATATGAGGTGGTATAATCCCAACGATTATGGATAATCCTTCGTAGAGCTAATGGTCATGCAACCGTGTGTCAACCATTTACAACCAGCAGTTACGTATATATTCAGAAGCATTTCAAATAGTGGAATATCCATTGTCGATCTATCCCTCTCGATCCAACAGATATCGCATCATCTCCTCCCCAACTAACCCAGATGATCTCCACCGTTGATGTGACCCATCCAATCGAACGGTTGTCATGCAATTTCGCGCAGAATCTTTCACGACCGATATTAGGTCGAGAGCACGTGAGAAAAGTGGTTTTCTCATGCTACGTGTCAACCAATAAGGTTAATCGCGTGAAATATAGGAATACCATATCTAGCCTTTAGGGTGCGCGAGATACCACTTACCACTTGTTGAATACTACCCACATGCTCAACACAGAACTTAAATAAAGACGTTTAATTAATATTTCCAAAAATCAAATTATTCTTGGTCAAATGTCCACAAATTACAGTTTACTGGACTTTTTAAAATTGTGATAACTCCTTCATACAGTGTATGTTTTTCGAACCGTTCACGGTGCCAAAATCAGGAAGATGAGATCTATCCAGTTGATTAGGTTTAAAACTATTTTGAACACTTTTAAATTTGAGCTATCACTAAGGTCCTTGATCAATATTTGATCATTCCTCCCCATTAGGAATCTTTTGGACCCCAAAATATTGATATACTGATCTGTACAGTAGATGAGAGTACAACACCCTCTTCTTTCAGCCTTCATACACTTTCCTTGCATGGCTAGTGCCTTTGAACCAAAAATCGAAGGTTTTTGACACTTCCCTTCCTGGATGTGCTTGTCCTCCTATTAAGAATTGTCTTCCTTGAACTCATTCAGAATTTATGTTGAGAAGTTTACAGAAGGTAGTTAAACATCGCTTCCTTGATGATCGACCCAAGGTGGCTCAAACAAACATGAGATTGCATCATAAATATATTCATACTTAACTTAAATTTGCATATGTACCAATGAAAGTATGTTTTGATCTATCAAGAAGTCAAACCACTTCTTACCAAGCCACTTCTATGGCAACTTTTGCTATTGCAAATCTTCTTTTGACATATTGTCAAAAACAACATAATGCAAGAAACAACTTGATGACACAAATTCACATCATGTGAATCATCATCATGTATTTTACATCTTGTGTACAAATGATCAACTAAATCACAAGCCAAAAAAAAAAAACGTACCTTTTTCAAACATCTGACTCTCCAAGTCAAACATGTACAAAAAGAACTTGACGATTCTTTTTCATAGAAAGAATTCCACCTCTTGTGAAACACTTCATCATTATCCCCCTTTTTCAAACTTGGAGACAAAATCAACTTTTCCAAGTTGATATGACATTGCATTCATGTTTAAACAAAGAAATTGACCATCAAGTCAATTACACATACATGTTCAAATACAATGAAATCATCAACATTCATTTGTTCATACATACCATTCTCATCTACGTATTCCATTCTTCAACTTTCTCTCAAGCACACTCACAAGTACAAGATCCTCAATCATATGTAAATGTACTTACAAAGCTGAAATGATCATAATTTTTTTGCAATAAATCGAGTCTCATATTCAAATTTTTCATTCACCTTTTTGGTAAAACCCCGCAAATTGCATTACATTGGCAAAGAAATGTATCAAATACAAATATATGCAATCTTAATTGGATAATAACTCTAACAATTCATTACCAATCCACATCAAAGGTGCTTCCTTTAATTGCACATCGACATTAACATGTGAATCATCCTGAAACACATCAATTATGGAAACTTCCTTTCCATTCTTGCCATTCTCTTTTTCCACCTTCTTCAAATTTCATGGAAGCATTGTTGGATTCAAAGTCCAACACCTTTCAGCAATATGTCCTTGCTTATGGAAATAAGTACAACACATGTTCATCCTCTTTACAACATAATTTTCCTTGTCCAATGGACCTTTGGCTTCTTGCCTCCTGTTCTTCAAAAGTTTCCTGTATGTGGCCATTTTTTTCCAACATCTAGAAACACTATGGTTAACCAAACCAAAAAAGGAACATGAATTTTTTTCCAATGCTTATGTGGGAATTTACCATGCTTAACATGATCAAAATAAATATGATTGAAATCAGATTTATACCTTTCTCTTTCACCTTTGTTTCCTTCATGAGAAGGTGAATCGAATGAAGAATTGGTTCCCTTCAGAACACCATTAATCTCTTCAATGATTTTAGAGCTTTCACAACTCTCTTGTTCGAGTGCATGCTTATGAAAACCTTATTCTTGCAACTTATGTTTCAAATAATTGCATTCCCCATGAATACAATCTTTACAAACTTGAGGTAGAGAACCTAAAATGAAACTCCTTCTAGGAACTGTTTCAATTGCCTTCATGGCTACTTTGGAACTTTATCCATAAGATTGTCCATAACCAAGACCCAAATACTTAGGCCTTTCCTCAACCATTATTGGCTCAACAATGCCCTATGCATGTTTTCTCAATCCTTTTCCTTCATAGCCCATTTTTGACATCAACTTGTACTTTATTCCTCTTGTATGTTTTTCAAAAGAACCAACATAAACATTCTTGGAGGAAATTGAAGACAAACTAGGATGGTTTACCTCTTCTTCGAGCTAATACTTGACTAAGGATTCTTTGGCAACAAGGAGCTGTGTCTCCAACTCATGCATCATTTCTAGGTTCATATTTTCAATATGAAGTTGGCTCTTCATTTCCTACAACTTGTCAAAGAGCAATTACTTCTCTTCCTTCATGGAATTCAATTGCTCTCGAAGTTTGGTGCTATTCCTTTCATCTTCATACATTTTTTTCACCATATACATCATGATGAATAAGTATCATTTCATGTCTTCATCGAAGAATCTTGTGAAGGAGGAGGATTTTGAAAACTCACTTGTAGAAGTTGTCATTATAGAAATGAACAAAGGAACTTCAACCAGATTCACAAATCTTTCAGAATCTATTGATAAAACTTTTGAACTAAATGGCTATAGAGTCAGACTCTTATTCAAGCATCCTTTTACAAACAAACCCTCTTGTGCTACAAGGGTTTCCTTGAGGTCCTTTGGATAAGGAGAATTCCTTCAGCCCTTCTTCCTTCATAAACTCAAGAAACAATTAGTTTACAAACAGTCAAATTCTTTGTACTGTTTAAACACCTTTCAAGTCAAACAAGCAACCTATTTCTTGGTCAATCAAGCAACTTATTTCTATATCAATCAAGACACTTGCTTTGATACCACCTGATTAGAAATGAGGGTTTGATAATTTGTTATGCTTACAAGAACCTCTCACCCAGTTTAACAAATAAATGAGCTAGCTTATATATGACATTTGCGGAATTAAATACTTGAAATAGGTGTATGTTTTTTTTAACTATTTAAGTGCTTTAAGTCCATTTTCTTCTATTGATATTAAACACATATAACAGCCATATAATGCAACAAATAAACAACCATACATAACAACAAATTTAATCTAGGAGTTCACCCAAATATCGTGGGCTATCATCACTCGGCAAACAGATAAGCTCCCTTAGACTTGATTCCTTCAATTAGTGCTCTGAGCTACCCTAAGATTCTTGATGGCACTAACTCCTTCAGAATTCTTTAACTGTCACTGAAACCTCATCTACTTTCTCCAGCACATATTAGACACCAAAAATAGACTGATCATTTTCTCAAAATGAGCACTGCATCCCCAAACTCGGCCTTCCTCCACGGTTGGCACTGGGTTGCCTTAAAATTCCTTGTAGAATTTCAGCCTTTAAATGTCTCTAAATGCTTCTGAAAATCCTAGAAATGGATTGAGAAGGCTCATTAAGGTCAAGATTAACTATTGGTTTGCTAAGAACGAGTACTGGTAGCTCCTACAATTGCCTCCAACTCCTAGTGACCCTGAGCTCCAAAATCTTCCTGGATGAAAATATCCATGA
Organism: Pinus taeda; assembly: GCA_000404065.3. NCBI lineage: Eukaryota > Viridiplantae > Streptophyta > Pinopsida > Pinales > Pinaceae > Pinus > Pinus taeda. The sequence goes on from APFE031097668.1 coordinate 15,462, forward strand.
AGATGACTTCTTCAGCTTCTCTAGACTATTCCATTGGCTTCAGAAGGATCCAATTAGCCTAGCTAGCCTCTTATTTCACTTCTGGTCAAAAATTTCTCTTGTAGTGCCTTTAGGCAATATCCCCTAGGGATACTCCACCAATTTTGGCGAACTGCACCTAACTCTAGTTAACTTTAGCATATCGCCTTTTATCCCCTTCACCAAGCTGGACCGTTAGAGGCAGCCATTAACATAATTGTTTGGGTGCGCATATGAGGTGGTATAATCATGGCAGTTAGGGATAATCCTTCATAGAGTTGGCGGTCATGCAACTGCGTGTCAACAGTTTGCAACCAGTGGTCACGTATACATTCAGAAGCATTTCAAACAGTTGAATCTCCACTGTCAATCTATCCTTCTTGATCCAACGGATATCACATCGTTTGCTCACCAACTAACCTGGACAATCTCCATCGTCGATGTGACCTATCCAATCGAATGGTTGTCGCGCAATCTCATGCAGATTCTTACATGACCGATATCAGGTCAAGAGCATGCGAGAAAAGTGGTTTTATCATGCTACGTGTCGACCACTAAGGTTAATCGCATGAAATTTATGAATACCATTTCCAGCCTTTAGGGCACATGAGATATTGCTTACCACTTGCTGAATACTACCCACATGCTCAATACAGAACTTAAAGAAATACATTTAATTAATATTTCCAAAAATCAAATTATTCTTGGTCAAATGTCCATAAATTGCAGTTTACTGGACTTTTTCAAATTGTGATAACTCCTTCATATGGTGTCGGTCTTTTGAACCCTTCACGGCATCGAAATCAAGAAGATGAGATCTATCCATTTTCTTAGGTTCAACACTCTTTCAAACACTTTGAAATTTGAGCTATCACTAAGGTCCTTGATCAATATCTGGTCACCTACCTATCTCTAGCTATCATGGTTTCCAATTAGTGTCGAATTACATTATGGGTTTATGAGGAGATGGCCGAATGGAAGGTCTCGGCAGGCTCTTGCGCATGTTGCTGGGCATGGTTTCAGCCCTAAGGGATGCAACCTCCCCCCCACACCTACTTCTCATACATTGGTGTTGCATATAGCCAAACTGGTATCACCTTCTATTTTCAAAGTAGAGTTGGCCAAGAGAACATAATTGAGTACAAAGGTAAGGAAAAATTACAATTGAAAGCTAGGCTAGGAGGATTAAACCCAAAGGAAGCTCAACCCAACTCAAGATAGGGAAAATCCAATAATAGACATTAAAAATACACTAGTACATGTAAGGCCCGAAAAGAGTGGAAGAAAAACTGCCACAACATAGGTATAGAGTCAATATCCTACAACTACACAAATAACATAACAACCATAACCACACGAGAAACCAACACCTAATGCCAAGACTAGAAGCTGACACTAGAATCAAATACCCATAGCCAAAGCAAATACCTGCAATGAAATTATAAATATAATAAGGCTTCAAATTTAACTGATATGTAGTGGCCTTTTGCGATGAGTGTAGGTGACTGACGAGAGTGTCTAGGCATGAATATCAATGAAATCATCCAATCCACATTGAGTTTCCACCCGTATATGGTTTAAATTCCTAACATAAATCCTTAACATATATCCATAAAGAACTAGTACCTGAGTTTCCCTAACATAGCTTACATATAGTTTCACTCTAACATCCTTTCCATCTAGAATCGTTTCCAGGGGTATCAAGCAACTATATTGCTACATTTTCTTGGTACCCATAGAATGCCCAAAAAGTAGGCCAAACCTCATTTCTGGGGGCATCAATCTTTTTCCTTGCAAATATGCTTCGCAAGTCGACTTACCATGCCCCTCTCCTCCTTCAAATTTTTCTCATCATGATTGGCGATAGGTTGTATAGGTGCATGCTTCTGCATGCACTCCATTTAATGATCTCATCTCCACATGGTGGTGGGCACAACCCCCCAGGCCATTGTTCTCATTGAAACACACCCCCATTAGGGAGGCATGTTCTCTATTATCATTTGTCCCTTGAGAATTATATCTATCATACTCCAAATTGATGTCCAAATTATTGTGCCAGTCTACTTGAGAGTTTGTAGGCCAACCTACTTCAAAACATATTCATATTTGAAGACAACCCAAATTGGCCAAGATGTCTATAGTGTGATTGCCAATCCTCTGAATATGAGACATAATAACATAGTTAAGGGACAAAAGCAATTGTTGAATTCAAGAAATCATATTTATTTCTCCAAATCTGGAACTTTTTTATTACTGAAGCACCTTGGATTAAATTTTGGGAAATTCTGATAACGAATTAAGAGTATTTTTCTATTTGAAGCTTAGAATATCCTATTGATCATCTTGCAACCCTCTTCTAATAATAGGAATTTGGATTCATTATTACTATATATGCCACAATCTGCCACATAGATCCATAATACATTATGCATCCAATCCCTTAAAATACCTCCATACCTAGCTAGACTAGGATTTCCTTTTGAATCTCCATCAAAGTTGAGCTTCACAAAGCCCTTAGAGGGGGCAGAGTAGGAGGTGAGAAAAGAATTCTGAAGAGGGAGAGGTTTCCATGAATCAAGGGATAACATGGAGGGAGAAAGATCTAGGTTGTTCAAGGTAGTGGCTTCCCGAGGTTGGGTCTTCCAATCATCTTGATACCAAGTCTCAACAAAAATATTTTTTTTGACGTTGTGCTTGATAATAAATCAAAGTTCATCTTTAATTTCTTGCTTATTTTTTAAAATTCTCCTATTCATTTCCTTTCAACTGGCCCACATGACAAACCCAATAGCTAAGAACCATGCTCTATTGACTACTAGACTAGAGAATACATTGTTTCTCCATTGTTCCAAAGTTCCAATCAGATTGTGATGGCTGTGGTTTGAGTGGCCAAAGAGGTCCAAGATCTTCATCCATGTTGAATCAGAAAACTGACAATTATTTAGAAGATGTTCCATGTTTATTCTTGTTTCCCACGCATAATACAAAATGGTGGGCCATGAAATCATTTTCGCTAGATGTGGCCCCATGTCAAAATCCTATGCCATATAAATTATGCTACCTTGTGCCACAATTAAGTCATCCATATTTTCCTCCAAAGGTGTTCCCATGGAAAAGTGTGACGCTCAAAGAGTGATGAATAATCTTCCTTAAGAGTAAACATACCTCTTATCTGATGACCCCACCTTAAATTATCTAGTTCTCTATCAAAGGATATTTTCCAATTTTGTAACTCATGATCAAGGATATGCCACTATGCCATGATGGGAGAGCTTGTTCAGTCTTCCTGCTTCTTCCAAATTCATCATTGAGTATCCTTTGTCCCTGTTTCCATAACTATATGATCATTGATCATCATTGTTCAATGGTGAATAATATAATCTCTTCATTTCATTCCTTACGCTAATTTTGGGCATCATTTCCAAGTGATCCATAATCTTTGATTTACTGACATTAACCAAGACCTTTTCTTCTATGATGTATTCAAAATTACATGTGAGAGAGCATGAAAAACCACATATGCATACACTTAAATAAGAGAAAACCTAAATACAACCATAAAGACAATGTAGGCAAAGGGTTTTATAATAGAGTTCATCCAATGTGGACTACATCTCCAAGCCCTGCTCATAGTAGGGAGGCTTCTTCATTCATCTCATTAAAATCAAATGAATACATGGAAAAAATACACCTTATGCCTCCATATCTCAGGATGGTCTAAAAATGGGATATTCATATTAGAAAACAGACTGCACCATCAGATTCCTGACAAAAAATCATGAAATTTGAGTATAAAGATGACCCCTTTATGACACTATCAAATATGGGTCTCAAGGGAATATTTCAAATTCCTCACAAATTTTTCATTAGAATATTCCCCTAGAATCGAGAATATTCACTTGGCATATTTTGAAAAATATTCTTCCTCGGGAACTATGCCCAAGAAGGGTTTTGTTGGCTCTGTTTTGCCTTCGTCTACTCAACCCTCCTGGTTCTTGCTGCATGGTTCCTCACTAGCCCGACAACTTTGTTTGACACATGGTATGGAGGGTTCAAATACTTATGGGAGGCAGAGTTAACAAAGCCTTCCACGGTGGTGTGTTGGCAGATTGTTAAAGTGGCAAGGTGGAGGTCTCGGGGCCAAACTTATGGGCCTCCCCAATATAATTTTTTTGTGTTTTATTAAGTTGGGTCTTTTTATTTTGGTGGGCAGGTGGTCTGGCTAGCACATGTTCAAATCTCGTCGGCCCTATTTTAAAATGGTATATGGTTGGCAGTTTCAACCGTCATATTTTTGGCCGCCATATAAACCAAACCGCCACTAACCATTGGGAGGGTTTGTGAGTATGTCGGGCCTTCCACCCAATTTTATATATATTTTTTATATTTTTAACACAAACCAAAAAACTGCTCATCAGATTCTATTAAGGGTCACTGGTAAAATTAACACTGCGAACAATTGGCCAGTTCCATCTATCATTAAAGCTGAATTTTTTCATGTGGTTTGTTTCTACCAAATTTAGTGGAATGCTGTCAAATTTAGTGGACTGCCAAAGTTAGCTATGCTTCAAATTTCTTGGCACTCTGCTAAACCCTAACATTAGTTCTAGTTTTACCGGAACTTTGACAGGCCATAACATGTGCATACGAAGTCAAATTTAGGTGTCGTATACACCATTGGGATCATGATGGTGAGCTATTCAAATTGGTCCTAGTTTTGATGAGATCTGAAGACTTCAATTTTTTAGCTTCTCCAAAGCCACATGGATCATTCTACCCCACTGAGGAGATTTTGGTCCTCCAAAAGCATAAACATGTCTATAATTTCGATCTGCATAATAGATGCCTATGATAGGTCACCTTCCCTTTCCTTCACCTTTGTAATTCAGAACTTGGAATGATAAATCTGACACATGTATCCATATGCAAACTCATAGCTACTAATAGATGTCAAACCCCATACTTTCGAAGAGTTTATAACACACTCATGGTCAATTTTGCAACAAAACTCATATTACATGCTATCAATTAAAAGGCCAAAATATTATTATGTTGCATATACAAGTGATGTTATACATTCATCACTTTTACAAAGATTTTCACAACATGTGATTTACAACAGTGGCCATGGAAACTATTTAGAAAATCTACCCCTCTCTTACCCAACCAATTTAATGGGATTTATTTTCGTAGTTGAATTCCTTGTTGAACTGCTTCACTGACTAGTTCCTTCATAGGTGATTTCACATGCTTCATGTCCTCCTTTGATCGTTTCTCTGGATAAAGCTTCCAACATGTGGCTCTATTATGTCCACCCTTGTTGTAATGGTTGTAATGGATGCAATGGTTTTTATTCCTCCATACATTCTTGAACTTCGTTGAATGGTTGTCCTCAGCACAAATTTGATGAGGAGATCTTTCCTTAGCTCTTCCTTCGAAATGCTCACTAGAAGGTGGTGACATGCTCCAAACATCTTTCACTATCTCAGTGTTGTCGCTTGAATATTCTCCTATCTCCATCTTGGAGAATGTCATGTCTTCCTTTCTACATAGCATAGACATTCATATTGAGGTAATTTCACCACTTGGATGGGATTCACAATTCCTTGGAAATTAAATCCTAGGCCCTTGCCTTCATACCCCATCTTCTTCATGCGTTTTGAACCAATCCATATGGTGTGTCTTTAAAAAGCACTAAAATCGTCATTATAAAGAGAACATGAAACTAAAGAATCATTTTTTACCTTTGAAGTGGGTGATGGTGACTTTGCTAAGCCTTTGTTGTGCTTCAACTTTTTGAAGGCCTCTTCCGTGTCTTGTAGCTAAAGCTGAAATCCTTGCTTCTCCTCTTCTACTTCTTGTAGAAGTCTCCTTAGCTTTTCATTCTCTGCTTGAATGTTTTGGTTGATCTCCCCATGTTCTTGGAGCCATGAAATCTTTGGTGCTCTTCTCATCTTTGGTACAACATCTGCTACAATATTTGTCTCATTTCCTAAATCATAACCCAATTCAATATGTCCATCACTTGCAATCCTAAGATATGCGATATTCATCTCATCAGGAAAATTAGAACCTAGGTCAATTGGTCCAACACCTGCAAAAACATAAGTTGTAACCTTCACCTCATCCTCTGAAATCAAATTCATGGTCTTGTTGCATGATAGCTACCATCTTCTACTTCCCTTTTTTTCCATTCCTCTTTGGCTTCAATTTTGGATATAGTTTTGAAAAATGATCCTCATCATGACCTTATTTCTCACAATGAGTGCATGAGGGATTTGCTTCCCTTTTCCTTATTGTCACTGCCTTCTTTGCATTGTTTCCCTGTTCATAATTTCCCCTTCTTTCAAGGTGAATGGATTTCACACTAGCCGAATCAAGAGTAGTGGCTTCAACAATAAAAAATAATGTTGGAGATAATCATGTAAAGAACCAATATACTTCATTGAAGTATTAGGTGAATCTAAAGGAATACAAAATGTTAAAGCTTTTTTTCTAAATTCTTCTGTGAAGCTTTGAACATCTTGACCTTTTCCTTGTTTCAAATGTTGTCATTCTATCATGGATTTCTATTGATATGCTAATGGATAAAATTGTCCTTTTAAAGTAGAAACAAATTCAGACTAGGAAGAAAGGAGTTTACCCACATGCTTACTGCCTTTATGAAGTTTTCTCTCCTACCATATGAGAGTGATGTTCCCCAGTCAACGAGATGCTAACTAGATCTTGGCCTCATCGTCTTCAATCTGTTGAATTCAACAATACACTACAATTTGTCTGATCCAATTATTTATCTTTTTTGCGTTAGAATCTTCAGTAAACACAAGCAAATCAAACTTTATATCCAACTTGAAAAAAGGAATTTTAGAAGCATTTTTATGTTGCTTGTTAGAAGGATGAGAATGATATGATGAAGAAGAAGAGTTTTTGTTAGAAGAAGGAGATGGGGGTTCAAGAGGTTCTCCTCCATTTTCTTTATTTACTAAAGCATTGTCCTCAAACTTCTCTTCCTTCTTCTTTTCCTTCTTGATAATTTTCCTTTCATAATCTGCAAACAATTTTTTCACCTTATCTGTAGAAATTCTCACTGTAGATCACCTAATAATGCAATATACTAAAGAAAAATACTTGATCTACTTCTACAAACAAACTTGCGGAAGCTAAATCGATTTTGAGAAAGATCAAATAGAACACATATAACAGAGAATGAGAAATCAATCACACATGAACACAGAAGAATACTCTGGGGAAAGCCTCAGCTAAAAACCCTGATCTCTGTATTATCATACAAGTGGAAATATGTCTAGATTACACAAAGCTTTAGCTCACAAGCTATCCAGCTCTCAATACAATCCCTCAATGTTGCTCATAGACTGAATAGACACAACATATGCCTTCCCTCAGTCCTCCAAGCCTCCTATTTCCTTGCACAGTTTCTCCTGGGTCCTCTGGCTAGCACCTGTGTGAATTCACCTCTCACGCAACTCACCAAACTCACAAATAACTGTGCAATCCTCAAGGAATGAATTCCTTCTGCATGCAAGAGATATCCTCAAGGGAATATTCCTGCAACTGATAGTACACTGTCCCATCCTCTGATCTCAACTGGGTCTCTGACTGAACTGACATGCATGAGTTATTTATGAGAGAATATTCAGTTATCTAAAGTGCAATAATTACATGCATGCATGCATTAACTAATTGAACTCACAATCAGTTCCACAAACTGTTGGAACTAATTTAACTAGACTTAACTCAGTTAACTTAGCTAACTAATTACAACTCAAAGTACAACTCACCCTGATCTCCTTAATCAAGGGATAACTTCCTCAATAAAAGGGGAAATTGTTGCATGTCTTCACATAGACTTCATGTTTTATTTTCTCTAACTAATTAACTCAAGATGAATTAATTAATTATTTTTCAAACAACTACTAAGATCAAATTCGAATTTTTATCCTCAATTTTAGTTTAGGGACTAACTAAAATTGGAATGTATCCTGAAATTCTATTTGTAGCAATTCTATTTTTAGCACTTCTATATTTAGCATTCCTTGTTGCTATTTTCAACACTCCCTCTCAACAAGAAAGAGATTATCTTCCACCCCAATCTTATCTCTGTGGAACTCAAATTTGCATTTTGACAATGCCTTAGTCAAAATATTTGCATCCTGCTCCTCGGTCGAAACATACAGCAACAACATGATCCTCTTCACCACACAGTCTCGAAGATGATGATATCAGATATCGATGTTCTTGGACCTATCTTGTAATACTAGATTCTCAGAGAGTTTGATACAACTCTGATTATCGCAATATATCATAGTTGGATCCATCCTCTAACTAAACGATCCAACTAGAATTTTCCGCATCCAAATGTCCTGACATGTTACCTGACTGGCAACCATGTATTCAACCTTTGCTAAGATAAGTGCAACTGACCTCTGTTTCCTGCTATACCAAGAAACTGCAGCTAAACCAAGGTTGAAAATTCCTCTTGAAATTCTCTTCCAGTTTGATGGAATCCTTGTCCAATTTGCATCTGTGAAGCCCTACAGCTTCACTCCCTCTACCCATCTATACCACAATCCATACTGAGATGTACCTCTGAGGTATCTCAACACATGCTTCGCTGCCTTCCAAAATAGCTTGGTAGGCTAAACCATAGCTTGACTCAATTGGTTCACCTCAAAGCACAAATTTGGTCATTTGTTCACTAAATACATCAATGAACCCACAAGTTACCACTAAACAGTAGCAGTTACTACCTCTCCTAAAGTAGCATCCTCCTTCCTCCAGTTACTAGATAGAGGAGACTGCATGGGCTTGCACTTCTCCATGTGGAATCTCCTGAGTATCTCATTGGCATACTTACCTTGAGACACAAACACTAACCCATCCTTCTGCCACACTTCCATGTCTAGAAAGCAGTGCATGAGACCCATGTCTTTCATCTCGAACTCTCTTGTAAGGTCCTCCTTGCAAGACTTGATCAACTGATCATCACCTTTCAATATCAGATTATCAACATAAAGAACAATGACCAATGGCTTACCTTCTACCATGATGTGGTAAAGGTTTGCATCCACTTCACCCTTTGTGAAGCCCAACCTAGTGAAATAGTTTTCGATCTTGGTGTACCAAGCACGAGGTGCTTGCTTCAGCCCATATAAAGCTCTCTTGAGTCGACACACATGTGAATCACGATCACAAGTCTCAAATCCTTTCGACAACTCAATGTACACCTCTTCCTCAATCTTACCATTGAGAAATGCAGTCTTCACATCCATCTGATGGATCTTCCAACCCCTCTGAGCTGATAGTGCCAACATCGATATGATAGATGAGTACCTTACTACAGGAGAAAAAGTCTCATCATAGTCTATCCCATCAACCTGTGAGATGAGTACCTTATGTTTTCTCAACACTCCCATCAGCTACTTTCTTTACCTTGTAAAGCCATCGGGAACTCACCACTGACTTGTCCTAAGGTCTTGGGACAAAATCCAAAATATAGTTCTGAATGATGGAGTCATAGTCCTCCAGCATAGCATCAACCCAAATTGGTTGCTGCACTGCTTCCTCAAAGGAATAAGGTTTGGTCTCTACACACTCCCCAACCAGGGCCATGTAACTAGTGTACTGCTCGGGTGACCTCCTCTGCTTGCACTGAGAAGATGGTTGTCCCACATTCTCTCTCACATCTAGCATCAATCTGTCAACTTCCCTTGAGCATTTATGCCTATCTCTAGGAGACTCTACATGAGTGAATGTCTCCATTCCTAGATCCTATGCATGTGGCTGCTCCGCATCAGTCTGAGGCTCCTCCTCCTTTGGAACCAAAAGTTCCTCCTCTACATGCAACTTGAGCTCCCTCTCAAGTGATACTCGCATGGCATTCTACTCGTCGAACTTCAGATCTTTGCGTACCACTGTCCTCTGACTGGTAGGCAAGAAAACTCAATATTTGTGGGGTGTATCAGTGTACCCCACAAGTATCCCCAACTCGTCTATTGGATCTATCTTCTTCCGAGCATATTTGGTCACATGGCAATAAACTGATGATCCAAAGATCCTGAAGTGACTCACATCTAGTCTCTTCTCGGAGAAGGCCTCCACTAGTGTCTTCATTCCCAGTATACGATGCGAGCTTCTATTTTGCAAGTATACTTGATCCAGACTTAAACAGGAACACAAAAAATTACAGAGATAACCATAAACACAGATATGCAACGGAAATAATACTTCATTTCATTAATGTAAAATACTGAAATATGCTTACAAATAGTAATGGAAATAAAC
>APFE031097668.1:31987-42693 GCA_000404065.3 Pinus taeda
CAAAAATAGCCTACGGGCCCACTTAGTGAAGGCGACTCTTTTCACTAAGCTCCATCATCTTGTTGCAATCTCAACAATGTCACACAATACTTCATCTGTGAAGGGCTTGATGTTGTATGGAAGGTGACACTGCTGGCTCACGCGAAAATCCCGTCCTTGGTGAAGCCACCCGATGGTGTAGGGTTGTGGATGTGTTGTGGTCAGTACGCCCAACCGCTTCATGACATCTACTGAAATGAGGTTCTTTTGGCTCCCGCTATCGATAATGAACTGTAGTGGGGAGCCCTTTACCCACATCTTGGAGTGGAAGGGACGCTCCTCCTCCTCGGGATCTTCGGGTTCATTTTTCTGGATCTTGGCAGTAGCAACACTAGTGTTTGGATTTGCATCAATGATTTGCTTCCCTTGGTAATTCCCCTTGTCAGGTTCTGACTCCGAGTCGGAACATGCATCTAATTCTGAAACCTTTAGCTCAGCCACCAATGACTTCTTGGCCCGACACTCACTTGTGTTGTGAGTGGAGCTCTTATGGAACTCACACCATTTTCCCGTGTCTTTTTTCGACTTCGTAGCGCTGTTCTTTGCTTGTAGCTTTGGCAGGTTTTCTTGGTCTACCCCACCTTTCCCTTGCTTTGGATTCGCGGATCCAAATTCTCTCTTCTTTTGTTTAAACTTTTGCTCAACCTTGACGGCATATCGGTATGCTGTAACGAGCGAGGAGATGTTCAGGAATTATATTTCTTCCTGGATGTACTTGTGCAGGTAGCCACGGTATTTGAGTATCAAATGCTACTCCATATCCTTGATACCCAACTTTGTGCGAAGGGTATGGAAAATATTGGTGAACTCCGACACGTCTTGGTCCCTTCCCTGCCACAGCGTGGTCCACTTTATGTATTCATCCTCATAGCTTCCGACAAGGTAGTACTACTCCTCGATGGCATCTCAAAATGAATTCCAGGTGGGTGCAGCTGAAAATAGTGAGCCGGTACTTTCATCCTTCTGCTAACAGTAGGTTTCCCACCAGTCCTTGACGTGGGGGCTGCTTTGAGAAGAGCGAAAATAATATTTTCCCGACTCGAAAATTCATGAACAGAAAAATAACCCTCTAGTATATTTAACCATTTATCTATGGCATCTACGTCTATTTGACCCTCAAATATGGGGATTTCAAAATTAACTTGTACCTTAAAGGGCGTGGCGTTTCCAGAGTAGTTGCTAGAAGTCGTTGCGTCGCTTCTGGGTAGCCGCTGAAGGATTTAGGCAAAGTTGTCCATCATCGCGTTCCGTTGTCGCTCGAGGGCTTCTTCGAGCAATATTTTGATAGGATCTCCTACCCCCTCGTCTTTCTTCTCATCCGCCATGGGAGGCCATCAGGATTTACGAGGCTAGTCTTGCAAAGGTTCGACCAGTTCAAGCCCTAACTCCTTATATCCCGACCTCATTGGGGACATGCAAAGAAAAACAAAGAAAAAAAGCAGATCGCTCTGATACCATTGATCTGGACTTAAACAGGAACGCAAAAAATTACAAAGATAACCATAAACACAGATATGCAGCAGAAATAATACTTGATTTCATTAATGTAAAATATTGAAATATGCTTACAAACAGTAATGGAAATAAACCAGCTAGGGCGATGGTAGCTTATCTCTGAGAAGAGATGTGATGGCTACATGCCTCTGAACTGTGTTACAATGAGGCTCGAGGCCTATTTATTGTTGAGAAACAATGAAAAACCCTTAACATTCCAAAACCTAACCCTAGGAGATGAAACGCCAAACTGTGGGCCTCGTTTGGGTAAATTGGTACATCAACTTCCCAGGGTCGTAACTTTGGCATATGATCTCCGTTTGGTGCGTACAATAGCTCGTTAGAAAGATCTATCCGAACACTACCACTTTGGCAAGGGAAACATTGGTTGATGGACCCATGTTTCCCCCAAATTTCCCAAAAAACGTCATTTAGGGCCTCAAAACAGCTCCAGAAGTTCAGGACCCGAAAAACTGCTAAAAATAGTAAGTTGTGCTACAATTAAGGAAACTGAAAATGTTGAGAGAACAATGGTGGGGGTCCAGGTGGACTTGGCAGGTGGCCACCAAGATCCACCTGGATCAATACTGATGTATTGCATGCCTCAGCCCACAAATGAAGTGGTGGGATTTGGTCATCCAACATCGCTCTAGCTACTCCCATAATCGATATGTTCTTCCTTTCGGCGAACCCATTCTACTATGGGTTATGGGGTGTCGTCAACTCCCGTTTAATTCCTTCTGCTGCAAAAAAGTCCTTAAACTTTTGGGAGACATACTTTCCACCATTGTCGCTTCACAAGGCCCTTATTTTATTTCCAAATTCTTTCTCTGCCAAGGCTTTGAACTCACAAAACCTTGAGAAGGTTTGATCCTTCTTTTGCATGAAGTAGATCCAACATATACAAGAAAAATCATCAATAAAAATAACATAGTACTTTGTTTAGTGGTGGAGGCTGTAGAGAATGGTCCACACACCTTTGTATGAACTCACTCCAGGATTGATCTAGCTCTATTGTCTCAATCCTGAAAGGAATTTTTTTCATACTTACCCAAGGTACAACCTTTGCATGTATCCACTTGCTCCAGTTTTCCCTTGGGAAGTCTGGTAGAAATCTGTTGCATGATCTTCAAGACCCCATGTTGCAAGTGGCCCAATATTCTATGTCATAGCTCGCCAACATCTTGGCTCTGCATCAACTCTAATTTGGAACTCAATGCATCACAATTTTCTACCTCTAGCTTGTAGAGATTCTTTACTCGAATCCCAATCCTCTTGGTCTATCCAGTGCTGATATGCCTCAAGAATGCCTTTCCTTTACCAAAGACTACATCATAGCCTTTGTCTTCCAACATAGCGATGGACAAAATATTCTTTTTCAGACCAGGCACATACTTTACATCAGTCAGGGTGAGAGGGGCTCCATGCTCCCTCTAAAACACAACCGTACCTTCACCTAAAACATGGTACTTTCCATTATCGCCCATCTCGATGCGCATATGTAGATCCTTCTCCTCCAAGGTACTAAAAAGACTCTTGTCGCCGATCATGTAGAATAAGGCTCCACCGTCCAAGTACCAAACACATCCCACCGTCCATGAAACCATGCATGTGATGAGGGTGAAACCCAATTTGAACTCTAAGGCCAGTGCCTCACCATCTGATCCTTTCGAGGATCCATTCTTGGATTTCTTCTATGGACAATTTGTATCATAATGGCCTACCTCATGACAATGAAAGCATCTCACTTTTGATTTGTCAATATTCTTCTCACTAGTGCTTCTCCTTATCTCCTCCTGCATCAGATCCAACCAAAGTCGTTCCCAATTTGGTAGTTTCTCTTTTCCATTTACTGAGTCTTGGTAGCTATGCCAGCTCTTAGGAAGACCGAGGAGAGCAAGACTCACCATGTCATCATCGGCTATCGTGATCCCTACACTTCCAAGCTCATCCCTGCAGGTGGTGAGCTTGTTCAGATATGTAGAGATCGTGTCGCCCTTTTCACACTTGATTTTCTGAAGCTTGTCTTTCAGCGCCAGCTTCCTCTGATCATTGTTGTTCTGATATAGATCCTTCTATGTTTCCCACATTGAAAACGGTGTCCTCTTCCCATGGAGACTCGAGACAATGTGGTCTCGAACTCCCTCTAGAAGGATCCTTCTTGCTCTAGCCACACATTTCTTCCATTCTGCCAATTCTTAGGCATTAGCAGCTGCTGGCTTGGGGACTTCTTGATCAATGAAGTCCTTCAAACCATTGTCCTCTAATACTGCTTCCATGCGATCCTTCTAGGCTATATAATTCGAGCTTCCATCCAGGGCATACTCGAGTCTCAAACCATTGAAGGCCATTGGTGAAATTTGAGATGTGATAAGAATTCGATTTCTATAATCAGGAACTTCAAACTTCAAAATTCTCCCTTATTTTTATATTGTTCTTCACTTTGATCACCTTTTCTCTGATACCATGTAGAAATTCTCATTGTAGATCACCTGATAATGCAATATACAAAAGCAAAATACTTGATCTACTTCTACAAAAAAAATTGTAGAAGCTTAATCAATTTTGAGCAAGATCAAATAGAACACATATAACAGAGAAGAGAAATCAATCACACATGAACACAGAAGAATACTCTGGGGAAAGCCTCAGCTAAAAACCTCGATCTCTATATTATCATACAAGTGGAAATATGTTTGGATTATACAAAGATTTAGCTCACAATCTATCTAGCTCTCAATACAATCCCTCAATGTTGTTCATAGATTGAATAGACACAACATATGCCTTCCCTCAGTCCTCCAAGCCTCCTATTTCCTTGCACAGTTTCTCCTGGGTCCTCTGCCTACTTGTGTGAATTCACCTCTCGCACAACTCACCAAACTCACAAATAACTGTGAAATCCTCAAGGAATGAATTCCTTTTGCTTGCAAGAGATATCCTCAAGCAAATATTCCTACAACTGATAGTAGACTGTCCCATCCTCTGATCTCAACCAGGTTTCTGACTGAACTGACACACATGAGTTATTTATGAGATAATATTCAGTTATCTGAACTGCAGTAGTTACATGCTTGCATGCATTAACTAACTGAACTAAAAATCAGTTCCACAAACTGTTGGAACTAATCTAACTAGACTTAACTCAGTTAACTGAGCTAACTAATTACAACTCAAAGTACAACTCATCCTACTCTCCTTAATCAAGGGATAACTTCCTCAATCAAAGGGGAAATTGTTGCATGTCTTCACATAGACTTCATGTTTGATTTTCTCCTACTAATTAACTCAAGATGAATTAATATAATTATTTTTTAAACAACAACTAAGACCAAATTCGAATTTTAATTCTCAATTTTAGTTCAGGGACTAACTAAAATTGGAATGTATCCCAAAATGCTATTTATAGAAATGCTATTTTTAGCACTTCTATATTTAGCATTTCTTGTTGCTATTTTCAACATTATTTGCCATTGTGTAAAAATATTTATGGAAAGCTTACTCATTCTTGGTATGAACATCATCATCTGCCATTTTCCTTCATCATGTTGTACGCCCAATCTATGGATCAAAGGAATTAATCATTCCTTCTTCCTGTTTCATTTTTTCCTTGGTTATCATACACACTCGCAATTCACATAAGCAATAATATTTCCTTGATACCAAACTTGATCTTGAATCTTTGATTTACCGACATTAGCCAAGAGCTTTTCTTCTATGATGTATTCAGAATTTCATTTGAGAGAGCATGAAAAGCCACATATGTATACACTTATATAAGATAAAGCATGATGGCAACCATAAATACAATGCGCACAAGAATTTGATAACAAAGTTTGTTTAATGTGGATTATGTCTCCAAGCCCTACTCAAAGTGGGGAAGTCTCTTCATTCATCTCAGAAAAATCAAATGAATACATGCAAAAAATACACCTTATATCTCCACATCTGGGGATGACCTTAAAATGAGCTGCTAAGATCAGAAAACAAATGACACCATCAAATTCATGGTGAAAAATAGTGAAATTCAAGTATAAACACAACCCATTTGTAACACTATCAAATATGGTCCTCTAGGGAATCTTTGATATTCCTCAAAAGATTTTGCATCAGAATATCCCCTTAGAATATAAAATATTCTATGGAATATTCCACCTTAATAACTGTGCCCTGGTAGGGTTCTGTTTGCTTGGTTTCACCTTCATCCACTTGACCCTCCTGGTTCCTATTGCGTGGTTCCTCACCAGTCTATCCAACTCTGTTTGACGCACGGTATGGAGAGTTCAAATACTTGTGGGAGGAAAAGTTAACAAATCTTCCCATGGTGACATGCTAGCATATTTTTAAAGTGGGAGGGTAGAGGTCCCAAGGTCAAACCTCTGAGCCTCCCCCATATAACTATTTGGTGTTTTATTAAGTTGGGGTCACCAATTTTGGCGGGCCGGTTGGCCAGCCATCATGGGTTCAATTCCTGTCAGCCCTATTTTAATATGGTATATGGTTGGTAGTTTCAACCACCGTATTTTTGGTCGTCAATATAAAAAAATATACCACAAACTGTTGGGAGGGTTGGTGAGTTTGTTAGGCCTTCCACCCAATTTTGTATATATTTTTATTTTTTTAAAACAAACCAAAAACATTCCTACTGGATTTCATTAGGGGTCACTGCGAAAATTAACGATGTGACAAATTGACGGTTCCATATTCGATTAAATCTAAATTTGTCACGTGGTTTGTTGCTTCCAAATTTAGTGGAATGTCGTTGAATTTAGCCGGACTGGAAAAGTTAACTATGCCCCAAATTTAGTAGGCACTCTGTTAAACCCTATCATTAGGCCTAGTTTGACTAGCCATAAATTGCACAAACAAATTCAAATTGTTGGAACCAGGACGACGATCTCTTCGATCTAGTCCTAGTTTTGATGAGATCTTAAGACTTTGATTTTTTAGTTTCTTCAGAGAAACTTGGATCACCAAGAGTCTTTCCAAAAACGAGCAGTGAACCGATTATTATTTCCCAAATGCATGAGTTTGGATTAGACTCTGATTATTTTGAGCTAAGTTTTATTTAGAGGATCCTAGAGGGAATCTCTCGCTCTTAGATTCTCTATCTAGGAGTGAAAAGGCCCATAATTTTGCTCCCAAATCTATTTCCAAAGGTTCGATCCTCCTTGGAGCCATATCCACCACAATGTTTCTCTGAGTGATTTATTCAATAACTTAGGTTCTCGAAGCCCCAAACCACCTTAGGGATATAGAGGTTCTTCTAAGCAACCAAAACCCATTTATTAGAATTCCTTGCTCCCCTTCAAATAAAATTATTGAATAAGATGGTGATAGTGTTGGATATCATTTTAGGAGCTACTAGCTCTGATAGTTGATACATTAGAATAACCTAAAGTACATATTTTACCAAGACTAGTTGACCAACCATATTAAGGGATCCGAAGGCCCAACCCTCCATTTTACTAGATATTTTATAAATAGCATATGTCCAACAAACTACTCTTAAAGAGTTAGACACACGAGGAAATCTAGGATATTTCATCAAAATAATTCCAATCTGGAAGCCAAGAACACATGCAATATGATTGAACAATAGGATTAGTACTAAACAAAAACACATTGAAATTACCACCATTGATTAGAGTGTCAAAGGCATCTATAAAATCTGAAATCATAGGTTTAATCACTCTAACTTCACGCATAAAGAATTGAAAAAAGTGTAAGATGTCATCGATAAATTGTTGGTGGGTAATAAACAAGTCCTCCCCACAAGGACGAAGCCCTTTGAGAGAACATCGATGAGAAGTTGCTTTGAGGTATCTCCCTAGGCCTTCAGCAGTCAAAATAAATATGAAGGAGGAAATAGGGCTCCATTGACGCAAATCGCAAGAGGGGTCAAAATTGATAGTGTGATATCCATTCAATATAATGGAATAAAAAAGGGATGAGATCGATGATTTAATATAGGATACCCATTGCAGAGAGAATCCAAACACATAAAGAAAACTATGAAGATACTCGAAACTAAGCACGTCATTAAGATTTAGAGAGATCCAACTAAATCACCATTTTAGGCCTCTCAACTTTTTCATGGAATGAATAACTTCATGAGTTATTACAATGCCATCTAGAATATAGGGCCCTCAACTAACCATGTTTTCTCTAGGGAGATTATTCTGTTTAACATGGTCTTAAGGCACTTAACTATAATTGAAGAAATAATTTTATAAATAACATTACACAAAGAAATAGGGCAGAAACCACTAGGGTCAATTTCTGATTTACCAGGTTTAGGGATTAGATTAATGAAATTTGAGTTTAGACCTGTCCATACCTTCTACGTTTGGAAAGATTATTATACTAGAGCATGGACTTCTAGACAAATAAATTTCCAAAAAGCCTAAAAGAAATCTATAGTGAATAAATCAAGCCTTGGTGCTATTTTTTGTGGCATTGCTATAACTACCTCTTCCACATCCGAGTAAGTGATCTCTCACATTAGAGATTCATTTTCATCTTGATTGATCAAGTGTGGAATAGGGGTGGTTATGAGATTAATGGCTTCTCATCAATCAAGAACTAGATTTGTGAACATACCATGAAAATAAGAAATTAATTCTTGTTCAATTTATTCGTGTTGCAAAAGTCATTGACCCTCCTAGGATTTGATAGAGAAGATATTAGTATGTTGATGATTCTTTATCATATTTTTATGGAAAATTTTATAATTACACTCCCCTTCCCTTAGCCATTGCACTCAGGATTTTTGTCTCCAAAAAGTCTCCTCCTATTTCCTACATTATTCAATTTTATTAACTAACTAACCCTCCTCCTATATAAGTGTGTATGTTCTACCCTTTGTAATGTTTTGTTGTTGGACTTCTTGTATTCATGTTTCCAATAATTATTTATATATTAATATATTACCAAACTCTTTCCTATTCCCCTCTTTAATTTTTCTTTTGAATTCTTTTAGTTTGAGTTGGAATGAGTGCATTCAGTTCCACCCTTATGCAACAATTTCCTCCCACCAAGTTTTGGAGTTGTTTAAAAAGTCTAGATCCTACAACCAAAAGCTCTCAAAATGGAATGGACGGTTTCTAGGGGTGATCTTTAGGTCAAATTCTAATCCGATAGGCTAATGATTAGACCTAAATAGGGTAGTATCACCGCTTCCATGAAGATATATTTTCCCATCAATGCTTATGCGACTAGGAATTGATCTAAGTGGCTCGCTATTTAGTGCCTTCCCCCTATATGATTATTCCATGTGAAGATCCTATTTATTGTGGACATATCTACCATCCGTAGATCTTGGATCAATTCATAAAATTGATGAGCCTCTGTATCTAATATTCTTAAAATTCCTTTCTTTTCTCTGCGATTTAATCAAGTTGAAGTGTCCCCAACAATCCAGAGCTCATCATGATGTATCTAACTTATTTCCCAGAGTTTTGGAAAAAAAACACCTTCTTTGTTGGTAAATGGGGGTTGTAAACTACTATTCAAACCACCACCTCCGTCGTACCAATGTATCAGAATCGCCATGAGAGTATCCTTTGACAGGAAATCTACTTCGTAAAGGAAACTTCTAAGGGGTTCTAGAGTATTGCTAGCCTATGGTGCAAGTGAATTCTCGATGCGGACAAAGACAATTCCTCTAGCCTGAGAGAGCGGGTCTAGCCACAAACAAACAATCTATGGAAAACTTCCTTAAGCTAGAATCAAATAAGAGGGCCTACCTCTTAAAACGTTATTCCTCTTGCTGATGATCCTGCTTCCTTACTGTAGGTTTTAACCCTGTACAAAAATTACCTGCATACGAATTCTAAAACACAAAAAATAAACAATGCGAGAGCATAACACATAAAACACATATATACAGAGATTTTCCCTTGGATCCCAAAACCGAGACTACCAGCTTGATTTTTCATTATATTCCTTTCAATATTATAATACATATTTATACATGCCGAAGCATCCAATACCATGGACCGAAAACCATCACGTCCAATACCATGGACCAAAAACCATTGTATCCAAAAACATGTGCGAAAATCATGCACAAAACCATAGGTGGGTCCGCCCAACCTAACATAGGGTCCAAAGCCAAAATTTTCTGGGGCGCTGCCCCGGACCCCATAAAGTGGGGTTATGGGTACACCTCAAACTCCCTGTGACCCCCCCCTGCTACACAATCGGCACAACGAAGGGTGGCTCCACCACCCCTCTAACCCCCTCGGTTAACTACGTGGGCTAGTCGTGTAAAGAATATAACACAACCCAACATTCTCCCACTTGTTTTTTTCTTTCCACAGGGGGCCACAAGAGAGCTTAGTCATTTTTCAAGCCCTGAAACCCCCATTGTCTCTCTACACCAAGAGAACTTCTCATAGCTCACATATTTTTTCAATGCATCTGCAATATTCTTCAAAGTGTCCACCTTTACCAGCAACACGTTTTTTTTCTGCTATCATATCCCTCACAAAGTGATACTGAACATCAATGTGCTTTGTCTTTGAATGATATGCAGGGTTCTTTGCCAAGAAAATTGCACTTTGACTATCACAGTCTATCCTTATAGCTCCCTGTACTAACCCCATACTTGGACACAATCTCTACAACCAAACTGCTTCATTGCTTGCATGAGTGGCTGCCATGTATTCTTCCTCTGTAGTTGATAATGCCACTACAGATTGTTTCTTACTCATCCAACTGACTGCACCTCCAAATATGTTAAACACATACCCGCTTGTAGATAGTCTTTGATCCAGATCTCCAGCCTAGTCTGCATCAACAAAGCAATGAATATCCAACATTTTGTCCAATCCTGGTCTTCCTTGGTAGCACAAACCATAATCACTAGTGCCATGCAAATACTTGAAAACCCGCTTCACTATTGTCTAGTGCTCCTTCCCTAGTTTTGACATAAACCTGCTCAATACTCCCACTACATGTGCAATGTCTGGTCTAGTATAGAACATTGCATACATCAGGCTATCGACTGCACTTGGATATGGAACACAGGACATGTTCTCTTCCTCTTCTTGTGTCTTGGTGTAGGTTTTAACCCCGTACAGAAATTACCTGCATACGAATTCTAAATCACAGGAAAAATAAAAATGCGAGAGCATAACACATAAAACACATATACACAGATATTTCCC
>APFE031097675.1:38612-60242 GCA_000404065.3 Pinus taeda
TCGGGCGTTTTCCTTCGTTTTTGTGTTTTGGCCAACCGTCCTTGGAGCACCTTCGTTCTCGCCGGTATTTTTGACATTTCTTTAAAACCATGACACCTGTGCAAAAA
Organism: Pinus taeda; assembly: GCA_000404065.3. NCBI lineage: Eukaryota > Viridiplantae > Streptophyta > Pinopsida > Pinales > Pinaceae > Pinus > Pinus taeda. The sequence goes on from APFE031097675.1 coordinate 38,720, forward strand.
GTGAAGGAGGTTTTTCTTCCTCGACATGTTGTGGACAAAAACCTCTCTCAGTTTCCCAAAATTCATCTTTGATTTCTCTGGAACATTATTTGAGTGCGACTTGTCCCGATGTGTGAAACAAAGAATTTTGTCGAAATGGAGCGAAATGAAGGGGATAAGGGGCTTCTAAATTCTTGGGGAAATTTTTGGGAGTGGGGAGGGATGTTAGGAAGCAGGGGAAAGTGGAATCTCAGAGATTGAGTGAGGGGAAAGGGTCCAAAAGAGAAAAACACAGGCCCAACCTAGAAAATTGCCAGGTTGTAACTAGAAACTAGGGTTTGTGCAAAAAAGAGGATTTTGGGGGATCTGAGGGATGGGAAGTGTTTGATAAGGTACTTTAAGGATAGGGGAAGGTGTATGAACATCAGGAAACAATTTTTGCCGATGATTTGACCGCCCAAGAGAAATTGGCTTCAAAACCCTAGGAGAGGGAAGTGAACTTGCCAAAGCACAACTGAAGCATGAACAAGGTGTAAAATGACTCATTAGACACTGACATGATAATCAAAACCATATGAATGATGATAGACTCAGCTGAATCATGACATAGACCGCCATTTGGACAACTTTATAAGGAGTGAAAGCAAACCCTAGACCTAATGCCTAGTGACCAAATTTTGCTTGAAAACTCTTTGAAATGACAAAATTTGACCTTGACACTTCAAAATCACTTTGTAAGAGCAAATTTGATCACTGGAGGAAGGCTGGAAAGACTGAAACTAACACTTTCTTCATGCCCTTATAGGGGTGTGCAGAGGTAGTGGCTTAGGTCACTAAGGATAGATAGCGACGCGGAGTAGCACAAGTGCACAGGGTCAGATCACGACCCCCCAGAAACTTCATCAAGACATCCCTAGGGTGCAGAAAATTGGTTCCAAAACCCTCCCATACTACTTCAGGTGATACCTTAGTCCGCACTCTGTAGACTATTACCAAAAGGGCCAGTAGTACTGGGATTTTCTTGGCTAAATCACTTCTGAACGTGGGTCAAGCCCCACTAAGCCAAAAAATGGTTTCGTTGCCGGGACCAGGATCTACATAAGGGATGTCTGATGTCGTGCCATTGGAACCCAACAAATAAGGAAATTGAAGAGTGGTTGGACAAGAAGATTCATGAGTTCACGATACTGGAAAACAGAACTCTGCAAGTATTTTAGAAAAGTGGTTGGATCGTTACGTGTATATGGAAATCCACGAGATTTTCTTTGCATCCTTTCCTTCTGAACCGTATGAGTGGATCATGAGGTTAGCCGACAGCTAAGGAAGGTGTAGGCTTGACCAACTGATAGTGTGGACTCCAGAATTAGTGTAGACTGGAAGGCTTAGAAGATAAGATAGCACGAGCTGTGGACCACTAGCCCGACCGAATAATAGAAGGGTTTATCACTAAGTTCGCAGTGGACACGACCGTCAGTTACAATGAGGTAGAGCAACGTTTTCTCAAGGGACCATGAGGTAAGTATATTAAATGTTTGAATACCTAGATTAAGATTCTATTATGTGAAAAGCAGGTTATGTGAGTAAATTAATGTTTGGGACTACACGGAGTGGAAGAATCTACAAAAGCAGAAGTAGTGAAGAATTAGAAAATAGTCCCTTAATTTCACCCTATGCAAGAGAGCGAGGACGAGCTCACGAAAGTTTCTCCGAGTAGCGCGACCAACTTGATAAGGTAGTGGATTCCACGGTTACCACCCACACCACCAACCACTTCACCTCCTTCACCCCCATCTCCACCCACTCCACCTCCACCACCTCCACGGTTCAGTATGGTGAGCACGATCAAACAACCAATACTCAGAGGAGTAGGGAATGAGGATCCAAACCAATTTTGGTTCATGGTAAGAGCAGTATGGGAAGCATAAGGTGTCACAGACGACAACATTAAGAGGGCTACATTGGTGAGCGCACTGCAGGATTGCTCATTAATGTGGTACATCAAGCACTCTAACGACCACCCAAATGCAGGGATAACAGAGATTCAGAATGTGTTGAACAGAGAATTTAGCAGGCCAAAATCAGAGACATAGTCAATCATGAGGTTTAAATAAATCGTGATGCTTCCAGGCGATAACCCCTGGGATTTGGACCAAAGGCTGAAGAGTACAATCTGTGAGGCCAATACGATGCTAATGGATGTGCAACATCACACATGGTTTGTAGCATCTTTGACACCACACTTGAGGACGACGCTGTCACAGTAGAAACTTTCGATCCAGGCCAAAGCGTTGGAGATGGTAATGAGATTGCATGAGACCCCTATATAAGACCCTGGGTTGGGAGTCCAACAAATCCACACGCAACTGCAGAATCTGTGTCTGGAGATGCAAAGTTTGAAACAAGATAGGACAACTTGGCTAGAGGCGCATAGGGAAGGATGGTGCATAAAATGCAAAGGTGAGGGTCATGACAAGGATCAATGTCTAGTGTTTGTGAACTACTTGGTAGGAGGTGGGCCAATACCATTGAGACTAGAGGCATAGGTAGGGCCAAGCGTGAAACTTGCTTTATGGTGTATGATCTATCAGATAGGAGGGAAACACATGATGAACAATTTTCATTTGTTGCAGAAATATACACAGACACCCTAGCAATTGTTTTGTAATTTCTACAGGTCAGTATACCACAATGAGCGCACTTGTCATAGTTACGAGCTAATGATGGATCAGACCCCAGGCTATAGAATGTAGATCGAAATGCGAGCCCTCAACCTAGATGCGGGGATGGCGCACACTGGATTTCAAGGGCGAGGTCGAGGAAGGGGTGGAATGGGACCAAGAAGGGGTTGTGGATAGTTAATTTGTTATAATGGCGGAGGACCAAGGCACTATGCCCGTGACTGTACCAACACGATGAGGATATCCTGTATGTATTGTGCTCAGTTTGATCGTGAAACAATAGATTGTCCTACGTTGATCACAAAGATGTGTGAAAAGGGGTATTCCAGCCTCCCCCAACTCAGAATATACAAATGATGAGGTTTGAACTGCACGAAGAGGACCCGAATGTAAACATGATGCTCAGAAGTGGTGCGACCATGGGAGAGGATAAGAGAAAGTAGTGAGAGGAAAGTACATGGGTTCGCAAGGCTCCTGCAAAGGAACCTGAGTTTGACTTAGAATGCGCAAAGGAGACATTCATGGATGCTAAGAAGAGCTTCGTGGAGGCCTCCACTTTAGGTAGTAAGGATCAACTAGAGCCAGGAATGTATCCTTCAATGATTACTACCTTTCTGGAGACATGCATGAAACTGCTACGTGACAACAAGGCGATTAAAGGATTATAGGAATTGATCACCAGGTGTGCGAGGTTAGGGGAATCACACGTCATTAGGAAATTGGGGAAGCATGCATTGCGCACTAGAAGAGAAATGAGGTTGAATGAATAGATTGGGGAATATGAAATGGATCAGTTAATCCTAGATCTAGGTTCGGACATAAATGTATTACCGAAGAAAACATGGGAACGCATGGGCAGTCCCGCATTACAGTGGTCCCCTATTCAATTACAAATGGTGAACCAACATAAGATTTTTCTCATGGGAAGGTTGCAAGCCGTAACAATTGATATTGAAGGCACGAGCACACAGACGAATGTTGAAGTGATAGAGATTGTCGATAACAACAATCCCTATCCCGCATTTTTAGGAATAGACTAGGCCACCGATATGAATGGAGCCATCAATTTGAAGAAGTGCAAAATGATCTTCGAGAAAAAGTCACTACGCGTAGTTGTCCCACTGGACCCAGCTGAAGGATTGCACTACACTGAACCTGTGCGTGATGATGAAAGCGACGATGATCTTGATTATCTTTACAAGATAACTGTGCGAAACTAGGATTGGGTGAATCCGACTATAGATGGGAGGATCTCGTGGGAGCGCGAAAGCTCCTGCACTTGAGATTCAGATGAAGAAGTAGAGCGCTGGCAAAATCGGTTCCATGAAGTGACAATGATGAATTGCAACATGATGATTAGATCACTGCGTTGAGTGATAACAGAGGCACGAGAGCTACCAACATGTGATGGATTGAAAACAATGGATGAATTCTTGAGCAAATTTGAGAACGCAGTACCGAAACAATAGCTGTTCGATGCCTTGAAATGGGAACTGCGCGCAACACCCGCATGATGGTGGGGTACACATCAAGAAAAATTTGAGGACTGGCGCGGATGCAGAAGGATGATGCACCTACAGTTTGGAAGACCCCAGCTCTGAATGAGAGTCGGGCATCCAGGATGGAGTAACTTGTGCGCCCACCTGTATCGATGGGTACAAACGTGTGATGTGCAGAACACACAAGCACACCCCAAACCAAGGATTGAAAATCGGAACAGGAGATAGCAACAGGAAAGGCGACGTACACCACAAACGTTCGACGTAGAAGCATTCAAGAAGGTATGCAGAATCTTGAACAAATTTCACCAGGTGAGACGAACTAACTGGGACTTGCGCATACCGGTGGTCCGATGGGCCTATAGGGCCATGTGTAAAAACCTGAGCATGGAGATGATCCCAAAGCTAAAGAGCAAAGTCTAGACCATAATTTTGGAGGAAAGGAATCCTCACGCAATGGCTCCCACAGTTGGGACAGTACACGAGAACCAGGATGAAGGAATTATGAAGCTACGCGAGGGCAAACATATGCGGATATAGGAAGCCATGAGGTGAGGGAACCTTAAGCTTTGTGAACTTGAAAAAGATCGGGTACAAATAAGGAGTAAAAGCATGTTAATAGATGTGGAAATCAAAAAACTGGAAAATGAAATCACGCAAGCATGTCACATCGATGCACTCAGCATGACCAGACAAGTTACGGATAACTAGACTCTTGAAGATTGTCGCTGAGCAATTGTGACTCTGCTACCATGGCTACGACTGCACCTTATCAAACAGAGTAACCAAGGGAGCACACCACGTAAGGAGGAATGCGTGGCGATGAATGTAGCAAGGGTAACTGAGGGGTACCCACGGACCGAGCTGGAATGTGAATTGAAGTCTCACACAGGTAGTGTGACCACCTAGCTATCCGTAGGGAGCACAGTCTTAGTGTTCCAAGCAGTTGAAAGAGGGCATGGGACTATAAAAGAGTCTGTATGGGAGCTAAGCGATAAGGAGGTTACGCGCAAGATTAGTATGTCACAAGGGTTGCACCCGTGCATAGGGGCTACGCTGCCGCGTGGGTAGGTTGGGAAGTGACTATTGGTGTCACTGTTCATGACAAGATGTCTAATTTAAGACAACAAGGAGTGGGTGGTGGGAAATTAAGACACAAAATTAGAACTATATTTGGGACGATCTGTCACCAATCTAGCATTAATGGGCTGAATGAGGGGGGAACAGTCGAATTTGAATTCAACAAGGCCTATAAATCACAAGTGGCTATCCAACAAACAAAACTTGGCATTTTGAGAATTCAATTGTTGTGCTATCAAGTGGGTATGCACCTTATGACTAAAATGATGTCGACAACTGAGGAAGCCACACAGAGCCCTACGCTATTGGTGGGGGATGCATCAGAAATTCCGAAATCGCCCTGGATGCTGAGGCCCAAAAAGGATCCACAGGTAGTAGGACTAGTTCGCATGTCTTCGTAAAATTCGTGGTTTGGTAAACTATCTATGGAAGACAAGGGCAAGACTGTTAATCTTGAGATGGACGATGAGGAGGAGGATCTCTAGGCTTTCGTAGAAGAGATCGAGGTGGATGAAGAAATTGAGGAAGACATTCAGCCAGTGTGCATTGCAACAAAAACTGCCCAAGTATGTCCCTCCGTGGAGAGGGAAATAAAAAGTACACAAGGATTTGGATACCGTTAAGACTGCACTCCAAACCCCGCTCCTCCCAGATGGAATTCTATTTGAAGGTTCAGTTCTGGGCCACGTTCCCATGATGAAATTTGAAGATTGGGACCTTGTGGACAGCGAAAATCTTCCACATTTGGAGACTAGAAAACTCATGAAACAGAGCAAGGAGGGGTTAGTTACAGCGCTAGAGCCGCGGAAATGGCTGCGCGGTGTGGAGGTGGCCGGGCTACTCCACCTACTATGGATTCCACACTTTCACCAGGTACCGATCACGATCTTTGTCATCAGGCAACTGTTTTTCCTGGTGAATGATGGGTACTTGTGGTTGGAGGAGCCTATTCCCATCATAGTAGAGCTTATTCACAGGATTTCTTGGCTTCCCTATATGGGAGGGGACCTTGTAGAAATAGCTAGAAAAAGTAGAGATTTGTTGCTCGCAAAGGTCATGAAGAAGAAATACAAGTTCGAAAAGAAGTAGAGAGGCTACGTAATTAGTAGAATTCAGGACAAAGGGGTGCGCGTAGCCACCCAGCTACTAACCAGGAAGGTGATGAGAAAATGTCGTGGAAACGAGGTAGGAGCGACAGTCGTCACGCTAGCCAGAAAATGCACAGAGGGGGTCCAAGTCAACTGGTCCGAATTCCTCTGTGAGGAATTCCTAACCAACTGCAAAGAAGCTCAAGAGAAGGGCAAGAACTTCCACTACACATGGTTACTCTTATCTATCTTATTGGTGATAGGGGAACTGCCTGAGGACAGTCAGTTCCCTCCCCTTGAACAAGACTTGCTAGAGGCAAAAAAATACGTGTCGCTTTGGGCGATGAAGAACACTACGCGAATCCACGAGACCAAGATCTTTTGGGTGCTCATGGAGGCAAGTGTCCAAATGTGGATCAACAAAAGGTCGCACCTATCCTCGACAGTGTACGATAGTCTGCGGAAATTTGCAGAATTCAAGGCAAATATGCACAATGTGTATATCAAGGCACGTAAGGATCTGACATAGACTTGGAACAAACTTCCTTTCATCACGATTGATGATGCCATTTTTTCTGTGCTTGACTCATGGCCACTCGAGCTGGATCTGGTGTGGCGCGATGAGACAACGATACAAAAATAGAAGGATGACACAAAGCTGCTGGCACAGCAGAAGCAAAACGAGCAGTTGGTCGAGAAGGTAAGGGCTTCCTATGAGGTAGCGAAGGTCACCGTAGAGCAGACCAAGGCCGCCAAAAAAGCGGCGGAAGCACTGGCAACTAGGGCCACCACGACGTAGGAGGAAAGAGGCCTGAACTCGACCACAAGACAGGGGACAAAATACATGATGGAAGGCGTGGAACCAAGGATGACATCGACACAATTGAAATGGTCATGCGGCACAGAATGAACAGGGCCACGGAAGAAGACTAAGGCTTCCAAACTGGATGGTGAACCCGTTACACTGACAAAGGGTGACCTATATGACATCGGCAACACAGTTCATGAGGTCACTAGGGAATCACTCTAGGAAGAAATGACGAAGCAACAAAATGTGTTTGGGGCCCTCAGGGCATAGCTGTAGTAACTTCTGGTGCGATCCCCCAGGAGGGAATGATAGCCGTCTACGGTGCCGCAGTTACATAGGCAACAAAGCAGTTATTGTGATTCAAAATGGCTAACATCGTCGCATTGTTAGAAGGGGCATTGATAGCGGATAGCATAGACGACAAAGCCATGGTGGACTGGATCAAGGGACTTGGCCTAAAATTGGCTACCCTTCCGCGGGATATATAATACCAACTACAGGACGGAGCGATGACAGAACTTCACGGTAGGGAAGGATGCACTGTACAAATGCTCAGCAAACAACGAATCAACATCGAGCAGCTTAGTTTATAATGCGATGAAGCGCTAGCGCAGAAACAACAGCTGGAATAGATAGTAGAGGAAGCATGTCGTCGTGCCCCAGAGCTAGAAATTGCGACATATCTACCAGTAGGAGTGCAAATTCACAAATTGGCTAGTGGATTCTGCTAGGAAAAGGAGGAAGAAACAGGGATACAACTGGAACTCAACCTTTAGACTGCCGAACTAAGATTAAAGGCACAGTCATCCATGCCCCTGGAAGTTAGGGAATAGCGTGCTGACACTATCCAAAAGGGGCTGGAGGAAATATGACAAGCAGTACAAGATTGTACTATAATGTTGGAGGAATCCCTTGCAGTCCTCACTTCCTTACAAGAGGACCCCAACATACAACACCTAGAAATAGAAGGGTGGGAGCTCCGAGTGCAGTATGATAGTGTGCGTGGAATGTCACAAACAATTGTCCTGACCTAGTGGTTATTGAAGCTACAACAAGCGAAGGCATTGAAGGAACAGGTGTATGCCACACGAAAGAAAGACGCAGTACTTAAAGCGTGCATCCAACCGTGGATTAATGAGGCCTTCCGCATCACTTTCGATATTGAAAGAAAGATTGCACAAATGAAGGTGATGCGTACCTTAAGACAGGGATATGCCCCTGACAACGAGCATTCGGAAGAAAGAGTAGAGCAAATCCAGAAGACAACAGAGTAGTGCACTGCGGACCTTCATGCAACCTAGGCACATTTGGAGGGGCTTTGTGCCAAGATCGCTGCACCAACAGAGTGACTCAGGACCAGTCACGATGATTGTGTTGGGGGCCTGTTGGGCATGGGATCCCCTGCAGTAGGTTTTGGGGCTTAAAGCCTGAGTTTTGGTCAATTTTATTGTAAGAATCCACGAAGTGTGGGCGTGGAGCACGAAAGTATAGGATGAGTCATAGGGTTGTCCGCCCTAAGAATTGTAAAATAATGTAATGTTGTGTCGACCTACCCATGGTCTGCGGACCATGGGATTGTATAAATAGAGCGAGGCTCTAAGTGTAAAGATATTAATTTTAGCGGGTAATAGATAGAATAGCGAAGGAATGGTAAGGGAATAGAGGAAAAGTTGAAGTGTACTGGGTCGTAGTAGTAGGAAGAGGCTCTGCAGTTGAGTGCGTGGAGGCCTAGTAGAGTTTGCAACAGACTACGCAGACCCTTGTAGCTGAGTGCGTAGGGCGGAGTTGGGTTTGTAAGTGGAATTGTACTTGAAAAAGAATACTAATAAAGATAAGTTTGTTTCGAAATATTGTGCATCTATGTTTTTGTTTATCTTTATGCATTTATATTGTTTATGGTTACGCACACTTACCTAAATGTTGAATGAAGTAATAAGAATATTGTGCCCTCACAAGTAAAGTTAAGCACTAATATAATAGCACAGTAAGAATAGAGATCAAGGTAGTACTTTCTTCGTGCCCTTACAGGGGTTCACAGAGGTAGTGGCACAGGTTGCGAATGATAAACAACTACGTGGAGGAGCGCAAATGCATAGGGTCAGACTGCAACCCCCCAGAAATTTCATCAAGACATCCCTAGGGTGCAGAAACTTTGTTCCAAAACCCTCCCATACTACTTTAGGTGAGACCTCGGTCCGTGCTCTACAAACTATTGCTGAAAGGGACAGTAGTACCATGATTTTCTTGGCTAAATCACTTCCAAACCTGGGTCAGGCCCCATTAAGCCAACACTGCCCTATGCCATCTATTTTATTAGTAAGAACTTGTCAAAGGCTAAGCTAAATTATACTGTGACCGAAAAGGAACTCCTAGTTGTTGTGCATTCATTAAAAAAATTTAGGCATTACATTACAGGATATCAAACATTTGTGCGTACTGACCACACTGCAATCAAATATTTAATGAAAAAACCATATGTGAATGCTCAAATTATAATATGGTTGCCTTTATTACAACAATTTGATCTAACCATTGTTGATAAGCCTGGTAAGGAAAATGTTGTTGCAGAATTTTTATCTAGGGTGAATCTACCTGCAGGTGAAGAAGGAATGGTGGATGATCAGTTACCATATGAGAACTTGTTTTCTATTTTAGTTCTCTCTCCATGGTTTGCTGATATAGAAAACTATTTGGTATCAACACATTTCCCGCCAAACTTTCCCTCCAAAGAAAAGAGCAAGATAGTCAGGAAAAGTGCCCCTTCACCTGTTTTGGGCACAACTTTCCAAACTTGGACCAGATCAAATTTTGAGAAGGTGTGTAAGGGATGAGGAAGTTTTTGCAATCCTTCTGACCTATCATGATGGGCCTTGTGGAGGTCACTTTGCAGCAAAGAGGACATCATTCAAAGTGTTACAAGCAGGCTATTATTGGCCCACTCTTCATCAGGATGTGAAAAAGTACACTAGTCACTGTGATCAGTTCCAGAGGATGGGAAAGCCTACTCCAAGAGATGAAATGTCCCTACAACCTCAAGTGGCTTTCGAACCATTTGACAAGTGGGGCATGAACTTCATTAGGCCTATCAAACCTCCTTCAAAGCAAAAATAGTACATTATTGTGTGCACTGGTTATTTGACTAAGTGGGTTGAAACCAAGGCAATTAAGGAAACAACAGAAGACAAGGTGGCTGAGTTCCTAAGGGAAAATGTATTCTACAAATTTGGGTACCCTAGAGAGCTAGTCACAAACCAAGGCATCCAATTTACCTCCAACATGATTGAAGAACTGCTCAACCATCACGAAATCAAGCGTAGGACCTCCACTCCCTATCATCCACAAGCTAATGGGCAAGTGGAGGTGACCAACAGGGCACTAGAGGGTGCCTTATCCAACGTAGTGAGTAGCAGTAGGAAGGATTGGGTAGAGAGACTAGTTGAGGCTACCTGGGCCTATAATACCACATGGAAGACCACCACTGGATTTACACCCTATGAGTTGGTCTATGGGGAAAAGGCCTTGATGTCCATTGAATTTGAATATAACACATTGAGGATGGCAACCCAACTAGATTTGGATCTCAGTCATGCACAAAAATAAAGATTATTCCAATTGAATGGCTTGGATCAATTTAGAATGCAAGCCCTCCTACATATAGAGATAGTTCAGCTTCAAAGGAAGATATGGCATGATAAACATATTAAGGAGAAGCAATTTCAGGAGGGTGATTGGGCATTGTTATATGATTCTAGGTATAAAGACTTCAAGGTCAAGCTAAGGACAAGATGGCTCGGAACTTATGTTGTGGAAAGATGCCATGATAATGATTCAGTGCAAATCAGAACTATAGGTGAAGAAGCCATTCCATTGCTTGTTAATGGGCACCGATTGAAAATGTACAAGAGACCTTTATCAAAACAAGAGTTCATTGACAATATCAATAAAACAGTGATGATGGTGGAGCAAGTTTCAGCTCCTCCCTCATCAAGTCACTGAAAAAGAAAAAGAGAAAAAAAGAACAAGGACTCAGGTGAAAACCTCCATGAGGCGCCTGAGTCCCATCTTTGGGTTGAAAACCTCATGATGCGACCCAATGATGAGAAAAATAGAAAGAAGAATAAGAAGATCCATGCCTGAAAACCTTCCTTGAGGTGCCCAGGGCAAGCATCTAGGGTGAAAACCTCTCTAAGGTAGCCTAGGTATTTTTCAAAAAAAAGAAAAAGATATAATTGTTATTTGCAGGTGGGAAAGAAAGACAGTCAAGGAACAAAAAGAGGATCCAAAGGGAACCATGCCTTACACATATTCATCTCCTCCACTCCTTACCATGCATCCCTCCATGATTTCTATCATTTTTCCACTCCATTGCTTCGATTCATGTGAATACTATGTTTTCTACAAGATCCCCTAAAAACCTATAGGATGATCCTGTAGGAATTACAGTGGCTCGTAAACCCTACAGGAAGAAATCCGAGGGCACATGGTAGGTTTGTTAGGTCCCTAAAATTCTTCCTAGGCATGATCTAACACCTCGCCTCGTCCACCATCATCATCCCTACACTCACCATTCAACACAAAAAGAGATTAGTTTCTGCCAGTCATAGGAAAAAAGAAAGAATAAAAGAAAAATAGAGGGGAGTAAGAGCATTACCTGAGTGTCCTTTGCTCTGCACACACTCCTACTCCCTTTGTCCATTCATTACACCATCCTCATAGCCCCAACTAGCAACATGATTATAGAATTTTGAGGGAGAAGCAACTATAGGACATCCTGTAGGAAGTCCTGTAGCAACTTATCCCACATAATGCCAATCACCAGCTACAGGTCTTCACTAGGATGATCCAGGAGCTCCATAGCAGCAACAACATTAGATATTCAATCACAAATACCTGCAAAAGCTAAGAAACCATTAGCAGACAACAAGAAGAGGAAGAAGAATGGCGTGTAACAAATAAAGAATGCAACACCTATGATCTTTGACAACTGCAGCATGGCATCCAAACCACAGGTAAGTATCCCGCTCACTCACTCATATGCATCATTTAATCAAAAGTTATAAGGGTTAGGAGATAGTTGGTTTGTAAGTGAAAAGGTGGCTAGCTAACTTAGCCACCTTCATTCAGTGATCACATGCAAAACCGGGTGTCCCCTCACACGTGGCTGCAGTAAACTCAAAGACAGAGAAGGAGTAGGACAAGAGGTGGTTAACAATGGATCTATGAGGTGGGAGCTGATTACAAGGAGTGGGAAATGATGAGGTGGTAGTGGGGACCAATGGTCCAAAAATGGCAACGTACCTCTGCTGTCAACACACCACCTCACCTCGAAACACCATAAAGGGAAATAAAACATCGTTCACATGCATTCATGCATTCCACGTCCTCGAAAATCTCTCACTGAAGTTGCTCTCATAACTCTGGCCACCCATCGGAAGTAAGGATCCATCATTCTACACAGGAATTCCTATAGGATACAGTCTATGGGATCAGTCTATAGGATACATAAAGGTAGTCTACAGGATAGGCAGAGAAGAGTTCAAGAGGGGATATCATGGGAATTGTCCACTACCACCATTCTAAAGAGGTAGGCTCTATCATTCCATCCCCATTTACAAGAAAATGAACCAAAATACTCTAAAATCTAGTGAATTTAGCAACTATGAGAGGTGAATTACATACACAGTCAACTCTGTTTTCCTCCTGAATTTAAAAAAAAATGTATCAAGCCTCTCATTTTCTCCTCAAGCTTCACAAGCAAGATGACAAGAGGGTTTAATAGGAGAGAACCCAGAAACACTATGAGAATACAACAACACCCCCAGGTGCTTGAAATCTTTACAAGACACAACTGGATGGGGTTTTTTGAAAAATTCACAGGGTATGATGATGAGGTGGTTTAAGAATTTTCTCATTCCCTCGTTCCACATAGCAGAATCCATGCCACTATTTTAGTTAGAGGCCTCACTATAGAACTCACCCCAGAGCTTGTTAGTAGGGTCACCACACTTCCCCTAGGAATTCCATGGAGAAAAGAAGACAAACGAGACAGTCAGGTGGAAAAAAGGAAATTCTTTTTAGAAGGAGAAGAACCTACTGAGGACAAAAATGGAGTAAGGAGGGATAGTCGGACATAACCATGGAGTGAGGTAGGGTTCCATCTCATCAAATATATCTCATGTGAGAGTAGATATAGTGTTGTTTATGGTTACCATTTTAGGATCCTTGAAGAATTAAGATTCGAGGTAGAAAACCAGTTCACCAAAGACTCAACATACCCTATTTCTTGATGCAATCACTCATAGACTCCAACAACACAGTAAAGGAAGGGAATTCCAAAAAATTGGCTCACCATAGGTTGATTAGGATCATCATTAAGGATTCCCTCCAAAACCTCAGAATCCCTATAATATGGTCAGTCTTCAGAGACTTGCCAACGGAGGAAGACATCAAAACCCTCACTTATGATGTTAGTCCTTTTGTAAGTGAGGAGGAGGCAAAACAGGAAGAAGAAGATACAGAGCTAGATAAGGATGAGATGAATGAAGAAGAAGCTGAAACAAGGGAACATGATGAAGCAGAAGAAGAAGAGGGAGAAGAGAAGGAGGATGATGATGAAATAGAGGAGGAAACTAAGCAAGAGCCACAAGAGGAAGAAGACACGAAAAACAGAGAGGAAGAAGGCATTGAAATAGAAAGGGAAGAACACAAGGAGGAGTCACCTAGGGTGTCTCTAGAGGCCACTGAGAGGGAGGCAGCAACTTCCCCCACTGCTCTCAGCACCCTAGTCAAGCAAAAAGGAAAAATAAGGAGGCAAACTCCACTATATTTCAAAACAAGAAAGAGCACAAGAATCAAACAAGGGAAGCCATAAATATCAACAAAAATTCCTATTAAGATTGAAGATTTCCCTACACCAAGAGACAAAATGCCTTCCCCTAAGTCACCAATCACCTATGTACGAAGGCCTAGTACCAGATCAACTTCCTCAAAGGGTAAGGCCATCCTACAAGATCTAGAGCAAAACCTGCAGGAAGCAAAAACAGTCCTACAGGATACTCTGCTGAAACTACAGGAAGCACATAAATTGGAAAGCAAGGTAGGGGAGCAACAAGAAACAAAAGAAGAAGAACCAGAGACAAAGGAACCAAGCCCCCAACCTAACCTGGACTTCTACTACCGGTTTATTCAAGGAAGCATGGTAATACCTCAAAAATTTTCCATCTCATTGTTTTTCGAGCTTGAGAAGGAGAGGGCCAGAACCCATTGATGGATGAAAATGACCAAGTAAAAAGGGGTGGAAGATATTGGGCACATGGAAGAGAAACTCAAAGAAACGGGCAAAGAGCTAAGTGTCTTAAGGGACATAGAATCAATAATGAGAGATCAACTTGAGAGGGAAAATGCACGGCGAAGGGGACAACTATAGGAAACAGAGAACCTACTAGCATGTATGGTCAACCTTTCCTTGGAGGCCATCCAGTGTAGGATGCTAGCTAAATCCTATGCTCTTTACCTTAAAGAACAATGACTACAGTTTCAGATTAAAACATTGGCACAAAGGGGCACCATGCCATTTCAGGACTTCAGGTAGTTTATTGATCTTTGTGATCAAATTACACTAGAGGATAGGGCCAAAATGGCTTAGTTTTATTTGTACAACATGGCCCTCACAGACATGAATGTTTGGGATCCTAATGCCAGGCTAGGAGATCTACAATTAATGGCTTTAGCATCATGTATGAACCATGAGGAGTCAAGGGCCGCATATATGAAAATAATATTAGCGAGAGAGAAAAATGAACCTCTTTTTATCAGAGTTGAACAACCAAATCCCATGGCCCTAATCAAAACCCATAATTTGATCACAAATGGTCCTCAGTTGGAACTTAGATATCTTTCTGCCCAAGAGCAAGCAATTTCACATTTTGAGGATATGTCTAGGCTGCTAGGAGATGATAGTGTACATGCTTGCCTAAGGATATGGAACACACTGCCACACAACTTGAAGATAAGAGAATATCACTCCCCTCAAAAGTTGATAAAGGCACTCAACAAGACACCTATGTATAAGAAATCAATGCAAAGGTTGAAGGTAAATTGGATAGGCCTAAAACTCAGTCCACCACTACTTCTAGGGATGCTAGAAGGAAGAAAAGAAGAAGAAGAAAAGAGGTAGTGGGAAGAAGTAGAAAAGAAATAAAGATTCTATGAACAAGAAGAAGAGACCACAACAGAGGCATGGGATGTGAGAGAGGCTACCAGAGCCATGAAGGACATGGACATTTACTAAGTTGCTCATAGGATAAGAAACACTTTTAGTAGGGGGGTGATGATGAGCCTCATCATTGGGTAATTATATGGGCCTTAATTCACCTCCTATCTTAGTCAAACCAACTATTCTCACAACTTATTCCATACTTTTTATTATAATTTTTCTATGAGATGAGTTAGAGTTGGATATTTTGCTTTGTGTTCTAATGTGCATTTAATGTAGGATTAAAGGATAAAATCAAGGAATTTTGGCAAAGACCTTGGTCAAAACTCGAATGGGACAAGGGAGAGTAATTATAGGACGAAAATCCTCCTCATTTACTACCCCTCCATTTGAATATTCCTCCACCAGCTCAGAGTGCAAACAACCAAATCATGAGGACTAGAAGGCAGCCGAACAATTGAAGACAAAGCACCAATTTATCTTGAGTTTGGGAGCCGAGCCTCCCTAATTTTAAGGAAGTCATTGAAGAATTTAGATGTATAAGTAGAGAGGCCTAGGACCTCACTAGGATTCAGATTTTTTATTGTAAAACTCTATTCTATTTTCGAGTTGCAAGACTTTTGATAGTTTTTGATGTAATCCATTGTTTTGATAATAAGAATGAGTTTTGTTTTGAGCCAGCACTAAGTTAACTCAGCGGGTTGAAGCTCTTGGGTTAGGGCCCAACCCTAGCAACCAAGGCTCCTCTTTATTGTACATGTATGCTAGCATAGATTCATGGTTTAATTGTTCATTTTCTTAAGTAGTTTCATTTCCATTACAAAAATGTAGATTAGATTGGTTGTATGTTAGTTTGCTTCCATTTGTGCCTTCTTTTAATTTGCAGGTTAGAAAGGAGAAGAAGGATCACCATAAGATCGTCAGTAGGTTTCTTGGCTTCACTTCCTCCCTCTGGGGCCATGACTTGAGGAATGTACCCTTTAGCAACCCCAAAAACACAGATTTATAGTTCTTGCATGAGCTTTGGAGTTTGTTGTCTTGATTCAGTATTTGGTTCATATCATTGTCATCTCTTTCCATTACTCTATTTTTGAAATAAGATCTCACTCATGCTTTCATTTTCTCCAACACTTTCTTCATGCATAATATAGGCAACTGATCCATGATTTTCTAGTTTATGAAGATGTATTTTGTTGCATAATTCTTGGAATACACACATGTTTTAAGCACATCAGGTACTTCAGGAGGAGACCCAGACTTCATCACCAGTATCCACCTTCCACCTCATTCACCTTAGCCATCTCTTGTTCCACCATCACCCTCACTAGTGTTTTTGTCATTTTTCATTGAAATTACCCTAGATACGTTGAGTGAACCTAGCCATCTCTTCTCTTGGATATTGACTCCTGAGTGTTCCTAGACCTTCTAACACCCCATCCCACTCATCACACACCTTTTCCAAGCTTCCCAACACCTCCAACACCTCACAATTAGCTCTCGGTTGTATCCTATAGGTTTCCTATAATTCCTACAGGACCATCTTGTAGGTTTCTAGTACATCATGTAGGTTTCCCTGAAACGACCTATTTTGAGGCCAAATTGATGGGGAACCTCTAGGAAGTCACAAAAAGCCTCCTAGGACCCTTCCACACCATCCAACCACTCCATAAGCCTTTTATCCAGCCTCAATCACCTTCCATCCACCTGTCACATCCACAAGGACAATTAATTTGCATGCTTGATTTTTCCAAAGAACCAAAGAAAGTGAAAACATATTTAGTTTAAGTTTTCTTGCTTACACATTAGTATGGTTTAATGCCCTTTACTTCTATAGCTTAGATAGCCGAATTAGGTTAGTGTTGATTTAGGAATTCTGCTTAGCATAAATTTTTAAATGGTTAATTAGGATATGGTGTGATTTAGCATTACATGTTGTTGTCTTCATTACTGCAGTAGAATAGCTCTCTTAGAGTAGATTTTCTCTTCTTCCATCAAAGAATCAAGCTTCTTCTGACTCTGTAGATGTCTGGTTTGGAGCCTCTAGGGTCTCTTGCCGGATGAACAGTGACAACAAGAAGGACCTTTACTTTTAATTGTGCATATAGCAGTGTCACCTCTAAGTTTGTTCCAGGTTGATAAGTAAAGCTGGTAGCCCAGGAGTTGTAGCATCCTTGCTGCAATACTGGTGCTCATCACATACGTGGTTCTCTTTCTTGCTGACAGATAAAGCCATAGAAAATATTTAAGTAGATGAAAACTAATTCGTATTTCAGATGGGGCTCCTACACCAAATGACGTGAGGTATAAATGGTACCACATATCGGGGAGGCCCCTTTGAATGTTGGCAAGTCTAGCACTGTCAACACCTCCTTAATAACCCCATTGAGAAATTTTGTTTTTACATCCAGCTAGTGGATCTTCCATCCCATTTGCGCAACTTGTGCAAGAATTGATCTAATGTATGAGTACCTTCCCATAGGAGCAAAGGGTTCCCCATAGTCAATTCCCTCAACTTGAGAGTATCCATTAGCCACAAATCTAGCCTTGTACTTCTCTATGCTTCCATATTATCCCTTATTTACACTTAAGATCCATCTTGAACCCATAATTGATTTATTTTCTAGTCTTGGGACCACTTCTCAAACACCGTTCCTTACAATGGATTCATATTCCTCCACCTTTGCATCAACCCATACAGGTTTCTCCACTGCTTCCTTGAAAGGGAATGGCTTGATCTCTACAAGCTGAACCATTAGAGCCATGTAGCGAGTGTGCCGATCAGGTGAGCTTCTTTTCCTATGCAAATTTGAAGGAGCTCCCACATTCTCCCTCACATCTTGCAGATGTCTCTCAACTTCCTTGGTTCTTCTCCTACCTTCTATAGATGGTTTTGCTTGAGTGGATGTCTCCACTTTTTTCTCCTCAATTTGTGGTTGCTGCACAACTTCATGAGTCTCCACCTTTGGAGCTTAAATATCCTCTTTTGGTGGAATCTTAAGTTCCCTCTCAAGAGAGCATTGCATCACTTTTTCCTCATCAAATTTTACATCCCTTCGCACAATTGTAATTATGAGGGATGACAGGTACACAAGGTAGTTGTGGGGAGTTTCTGTGTAATCCACAAACACTCCCAATTCTATTATCAGCTCAAACTTCTTCCTTGATTCTTTGGAGACATGGCAGTAGAAAGAGTCTCCAAAAATCTTATAGTGCAACACATACAACTTTCTCCCCAAGAAAGCCTCCTCTAGTGTAATCATGCCCAAAATCTAATGAGGACTCTGGTTCTACAAATAGAGTGTTGTGTTGCATGCCTCTGCCTGCAAGTGTAGTGGTAGGCCTTATTCATGCAAAATTTCCTTTACAACTCCCACAATACTATGGTTCTTGTTATCACCAAAAACTGATCACCTAGCCAATTCTAACTAGTTGGATTGAAATACACCATGTGGGATTAATTTTACCATAGTAAAATCACTTTCACTATGGAAAATAATTTAGTGAACCATTTTCATTAAATTATTTTCTAATTAAAACAAAAACCCCATGAAAATAATTGAATAAATCCTTGTTTATTTAATTTTATCTAAGAATAATTATTAAATCATTGTTTGATAATTATTCCTTGTCACATTTGACTAAATCCCCTAGGAATAATTAAATAAGTCACTATTTATTTATTATTTATTATTTCTATTATTGAATAATAATAAATCACTATTTAATAATATTTCATTTTCTCACCATCTTATCCTCTGAAATAATAAAAATAATTTTAATTTGATAAATATTTCTAAATAATGATATTTGACCATTTTGAATATCTTTTCCCTCTCCAAAAAATATAATAAAGTGTTCCTAACAGTTAGATATTTATTTGGTCAATATTATTTTATTATTATCCATTTTCGAGATTAACTCAATACTTTGTTATAAATAGGAGGGTTTTTCATTCATTCTTGACCATGATCATTATCATCGTCACCAATACCGTCTCTTTTTATCTGAGCTCCCATTCGAGTTATCCACATTGTTTTGGGTTTTTCACACATTGAGAGAGATAATCCATTACTAAAGCATCGAGGACATCAAATGATCCATCCCATAGAGGGATATTTGTAGACCCTTTTGTAGATCTCCTTCACCGAGTGCTATCAATAAAAGATTTATTCATTTTAAAAGTCTTTCCATTTGGGTTATTACATTGGATATATACATTGATGTTTTCTACTTTGGATCGTATATGTTGTTTTCTTGCAAGTTTTTCTAATTTTTATTAGATATATGAAGTGTAAGTAGCACAAATTGTTGTTAGCCCACGTGTCACCTAGTGACTTAAGTGAAGTGCTTTTGGTACAACTTCCAAGAAATTTCACACTAGCAAATGATGACTCCACTAGGCCTTTAGATACATTTGTCATCAAACAAATGGCGACTCCACTAGTGTAGTATTGTGACTAAAGTTTCAATAAATTTCAGGATTTTCTATTGCTATTTTTAGCCTTTCAATTCTATTTATAATATTATTTCATTTTTTGTCAAATTTTCGAGTTCCGATGGTTTTTAGGTTCTTTCTGCAAGTCACATGTACCAGCCGAGCAAGAGAAAACAAAATTTACATGAGATCTTCTGACTGAGAGTCTTTTGAGAAAAACACACTTTTCAACCCCAGATTTGCATTCCAAAGTGCACTTTTTGGCCCAAAAACTGTGTTTTCCACTGTTCCAAGTAAGTACCTAGGTTTTTTTTTTTTTTAGATTTGCCGAGAGTGTCCTGTGTAGACTAGGAATTATTTCTTATCTCTTTTTCAATCTCCCCTAGGTCTAGATTCTCTTAGTTTTTCTCTTTGAGGAAGGAAAAATCCCCCGATGGTTTAGATTACACCTTCACATTCTTAGGAAGAGATTGGTTGGGTGAGGAATCTAGGGTTTCAACATTTTCAACCACTAATTTTCAGAGTATGATCCATTACTTTAAAACAACTTTGGATATGTTTATTTCACCTAGTATCCCTTTAGAGTTTGGCTTTTCCATTCCCCCTTAGGATCCCCTTGAGCATCCTAGGTTTTAGAGCTTCATACCTATCCTTTGCAGCATTTTTCACCTCTGTTTTATTTTTTTTTGCACCATTTCCACCATATTAGTGCCTCTAGATCTTAGTCCCTTTGACACTAGGTATTTTAGACATTTTATGTGTATTTGAGTATCTTTTTTTCCTTCTCTTTTTTAGTTGCTTGATAGCACTTTTGTGTGGAGTTTGTGTGCTTGATTGGCTATTTAATTTCCTGTCATTTTCAACATACAATAATTTGGCACTTTATTTTCAGCAACACTTGGCATCATAAAACATGCTTAATTAACTCATCCAATTGACACATTATTTTCACACACTCACACCCTAAGCGAATGTGAGCTTGGTTAACACCGCCAAGCCAAGACTTGAAATGCTACACCTTAATAGTTCAACCTACATAGATTAAGCCTACTTGGGCACCAGTGCCAAACAAACTTTGTAGCTTAGGTACAGGATCAGTGGGATAGGCTTCCAATAACACCCATCGATAGTTAACGTTAAGACATAAAAGTTGACATATTAGGGAGCTTAAATCCTTCACCATCTCACGGTCCAAAGTCGGAGTGCATCAGAAACCTGATTAAGAGGGGGTTAGGCTAGGTCATCATGTGAGCAGTTCTCCTCGTGGCCACCCAACCTGTGGTATGGAATCTCGTGCATTGGCTGATCACAAAATAAGCTCAATACTTGACCACCCTTGTGGGATGAAGGTAACGGTAGTGACAAGTCTTAATAAAACACCCTATAGGACTGGCTATGGGAAGGGGTTGGTTATGTACCCTACCTTTCTTTGGAAAAGGTTTCTTGTGGGGATGAGATTCTGTCAAGTAATAAGTTCTTTGGAAGGAAATATGAAACAATAGATTTAGTATTAGATATCATTTGGGATTCAATTGCGTTAGGTAAGTCATTCACATATGACCATTTCCATGAGAGGTAGTGGTAACTAACTACTTTCTCATGATTTTTGAATAGTTCACTTAGCACTCATTGCATCGGGTGATGCTCACAGGGGTGAAGAAGTGGGATTGAAACTAGTGAAATGTGGAGAACGAATCACATCGCATCAATCATCACTTCCGGGGCTTGCACCCGGTAACCA
>APFE031097675.1:70809-88542 GCA_000404065.3 Pinus taeda
TGGAAATGTTTTGTATGTTGATGGATTGAAACATAATCTTCTAAGTGTCAGTCAGATGTGTGATCAAAGAACCGAGGTGATATTCAGATCAAATGGATGTCTTGTTCGTGATCTTGATACAGGTAAACAGTGATCAAAGGCAAAAGAACTCCAAATAATCTATACATATTTGAAGAAGGACAACAACAATGCTATCTAAGCAAGGATGATGAGCACTGGTTATGGCATTGGAGGTTGGGACATCTAATCTAAGCTTTTCACAAATAAGGAAAGCATGCAAATACCAGGCAGTTCGCGATCTTCCAGATATGAAAATTCCTGACAACACCATATGCAAATCATGTCAGTTTGGAAAACAGACCAGAACTAGCTTTCCAGAGAAAGAAGGATCAGCTAGCATGCCTCTTGAGCTAGTTCATACAGAAACATGCGGTCCGTTCAGTAAAAGAACTCCTAGAGGAGAAGAATACCTAATATTATTCATTGACGATTTCTCCAGGTTTGTCTGGTTAGGACTTATGAAGCACAAAGATGAAGCATTCGAAAAGTTCAAATCCTTCAAAGCCATGGCTGAAAAACAATCAGGTCACAAAATTAAGTGCCTCAAATCTGACAGAGGTGGGGAATTTACTCAAATGAATTCTTCGATTTCTGTGAAGAACATGGGATAAGAAGAGAATTCTCTACAGCAAGAACTCCTCAGCAAAATGGAGTTGTGGAAAGAATGAACAGAACATTCCAACAAATGGCCCGTGCTATGCTTGATGAATCAGGGACTCCCGCAACTTTCTGGGGTGAAGCTGCTCATGCTGCGGTTGTTATTCTAAACAAAACAAATGTCCGAGTGAACAGCACTCAAAATCCTCATGAGCTCTGGAATGGTAAGACTCCTTCAGTAAAGCACTTCAAAATCTTTGGGAGCAAATGCTATATTAAGAATACTGATGAGCAGCTTGGCAAACTTGAACCTAGAGCAGATGAAGGCATTCTTCTTGGTTCTCTCCACATAGCAAAGCATACAAGTGCTACATAAAAGACTTGGCAGAATTATTGAAAGCATTGATGTAGTGGTTGATGAGAAGGGATACATCCCTAGACAAGTACATCATGAAGACATCGAAGAAGATGAAGGCTACCCTCAACAGCAGAATGATGAAGAACCTCAAGAAGAACCTGAAGAAGAATCAGAGGAGCATACAAGAATAGAAGAAAAGACTCCATCCAGATATGTTCAAAAGAATCATCCAGAATCTCAGATTATGGGGCAGAAAGAAGCAGGTGTACAAACAAGAAGAACAGTTGCAGAAGCCTCAAGCTATTTGGCATTGCTCTCCTCTACTGAACCACAAAATGTGAAAGAGGCATGCGAAGATGAATGTTGGATAAAAGCAATGGATGAAGAACTTGAGCAAATCGAAAGGAACAACACCTGGGAACTGGTTCCTAGACCAAAGGATAAGAATGTTATCGGAACAAAATGGGTCTTCAAAAATAAATTGAATGAAAATGGAGAAGTAATTAGAAACAAGGCCAGACTTGTTTGTAAGGGTATGCGCAGCAAGAAGGAATAGACTTTGAAGAAACATTTGCTCCTGTTGCAAGACTTGAAGCCATCCGAATGTTTCTTGCTCTCTCAAGTTTTCAAACTTCAAAGTATTCCAAATGGACGTAAAATCAGCCTTTCTGAATGGAGACTTGGAAGAAGAAGTATACATTGAACAGCCAGATGGGTTCATTCTTGGAAATGATCCAAATCTTGTATGCAGATTGAAAAGGCTCTCTATGGGCTCAAACAAGCTCCAAGGGCTTGGTACTATTTGGACAAATATCTTCATCAACAAGGTTTCTCAAAAGATCAGCAGATAGCAATCTTTATATAAAAGTTGAAAATGATAAATTGCTAATACTTGTTGTGTATGTAGATGAAATTATTTTTGGCAACAATGAAGAAGATATGAGTCAAAGCTTTGCCTTGGTCATGCAGAAAGAATTTGAAATGTCCTTGCTGGGAGAAATGACATATTTCCTTGGTTTGCAAATCCAACAAAAAGGAGGAATCTTCTTATCTCAAACCAAGTATCTCAAGCAGATCTTGAAGAAATATGGCTTGGAAGATGCAAAACCAGTATGTACTCCCATGGTTACAGGATGCAGTGACAGTGCAAATGATGAATCGGCAGCTGTGCATCAACCAACCTACAGGTCTATGATTGGAAGTTTACTTTATTTAACAGGTACCCGACCAGACATCATGCATGCAGTTGGAATAGTTGGGAGATTTCAAGCAAATCCAAAGGAAACTCATCTTCAAGCAGTAAAAAGGATTTTCAAATATCTTCAAGGGACTCAAAACTATGGCTTGTGGTATCCTAGAGATACAGATCTCACACTTCATGCTTATACAGATGCAGATTGGGCCGGAAGTGTGGACGATAGGAAGAGCACAAGTGGTGGAGCATTCTTTATGGGTTCCAGATTAGTATCCTGGTTTAGCAAGAAACAAAGTTCGATTGCCCTATCTACAGCTGAAGCAGAATATGTGGCAGCTGCATCTTGCTGCACTCAACTCCTTTGGATGATGCAGACTCTGCAGGATTTTCAAATCACTTGTACACCACCTATCCCCATCTTATGTGATAATACAAGTGCATTTAGCATTTCAAAAAATCCTGTCATGCACTCAAAGATCAAGCATATACCGATCAAGTATCACTTTCTTCGGGAACAAGTGTTGGAACAAAAAGTCAAATTAGAGTATGTTCCTTCTAAGGAACAAGTTGCTGACATCTTCACCAAACCATTGCCCAGGGAAACTTTTGAATATCTCAGACAGAAGCTGGGAGTCGTGAATATATCATCTTGCTATTAATTTTTCAGAGAAAATTGGATGTACGCATGTTGTATAAGGAGTATCCGCGTACATACGCCGGTCGGTACAGAGACAGTCGCGTATATGAAGGTCTGTTGGATATCAGAAGGAACAGGCTCTGGTTGAAGATATTTTGATAAGGGTCTGCCAGAGACCATCCGGCACAGGTTCAGCGGGAGCAGATAATCTTCTAATTATGCATTGTTGGCATCGGTTTAGAAGCTTTTGATTCTAGTCCATAACTGTTATTGATTTTAGGTAGAACAAAGGCAGAAGGCGAACAGAAGAACATATTGGTTGCTGATCCGAATGCTCACTGTCAGTTGCTGCTGCTATCAGTTGTTGATGATTTTCAATAATTCGTCTCTATGTCATGTATCTCTTTCTTATATGGTGTCAAGGTCATGTAACAGCCTATATTAGCTTCCCCACTATGCCTGGGATGAAGATGTAATATTTTTTTTCTTTCTAGTCATCATATGTAAATTTCTGATGTTTTCCACTTGGTTGGATGGATGATCCCCACTTGGTTGGGTGATGGTTGTATGTACTAATTGGTATTATGGTGATAGGAAGGTCTCTGTTCTTCTTCAAGAACATCTTTTTGCAGATCTTGCCTACAGTCAGGGGGAGCATGGTCAGCACAGAAAATTTCAGCATATACTCAGGGGGAGCTCAACCCTTTGCCCTTGATGACAAAGGGGGAGAATTGGATCTTGGTGTTGCCATCAAGTCCAAAGGGGGAGATTGTTGGCATTATGGCACAGGTTTGGAGCTATGGCACAGGTGTTGTCCTTGATGGCAACCTTCTTTGGTAAACAGATCTTAGTTCAGGAACTCAGAAAGTAGAAAAAGTCATATACGCAGGTTCATCTAGACAGAAGGCGCGTATAACACGCGGGTTATACCTTTACAAAAGCACGTATATGTTGGTGATCATTCTTTTGGTCCATGGTAGTTAGATCTTGGAACTTGAACCCTATGTTTTGACCATGGCGTCTCGTCAATTGTGTCGATCCACTGTTTTGGGGTAAATGGTTTTGAAACGTATGGGTTTGAACCATGGTATTGGGGAAGACTAGGACTATAAGAGGAAAGGAATCTTGTGGCAAATCACAAATCTGAATTATAATTGAAGATCTAAGAAAGTGCTAGAGCTGGTATATTGGATGGTGATGCAGATCTGGATCTGAAGGAAGGAGGGACTTTAGCACAAAGGAAGGACAAGGTCTATTCATGGGCCATAATCTTTAAGCTTAATGATAGTATCTATGTTTGATTTTTGATCTGCTTGATGTGGCGCTCGTCTGTTCTATAAGTCTGATAATCTGGGTTATTTAGTGATTGAATATCTGGAAGAGTGTACTGTCCTTTATAGATCTGTACGCAGGTTCAATGAAGCAAAGAAGCGTATACACGCTGTTTAGGTGAAGTGAAGACGCGTATACGCAGGTTATTCCATACGCAGAGGCGTATGCACGCAAGTTGCAGACTGTTAAAATTGCGTATATGCTTTAAGGTGTGATCTGGCTGTTTCTACTTATTGCTGCTGGGTTTTGGGTTCTGTTTCTGCTATATGGTTTCTGGTACAGTTTTCTGTGTACAGCTGTCAGAGGAGTATCTACTTGTTTCAGATCTAGTTGGTGGAAAGGAGATTGGTTGATTCTTGATGATTGTTTGATGTTCATGGATCCAGTTTGAAAATTGATGAAAAGTGGTCCTTGGAAGAAAGAGAAGGTTGTAGCCTTCTGTAGGCCAGCTCCTACATACTAGTATCTTGGCTAGTACAAAAGCTAAAGGGGGTTATTTCTCCCTTCCAGGAGAAACTGGAAAACGAGAGAGAGTAGTAGCTCTCTGCAGGTTGCAGCCTGCGTACTGGTAAAAGGACTGCACCAGTACATTGTTAAAGAAGGTTTCTAATTTAAAAGGAAGATAGAGATGAATTGCAGCAGGTGGTTTTCACCCACATTGGGTTTCCACCTTATATCTTGTGTTCTTGTGTCTGATTGTATTTCTGCTCTGTTTTACTGTCTCTGGATATTGTTATTGGATTCTGCATCACTGACTAACAACCATCATCAGAAAGATTAAGTAAAATAAAAGCATGCTCTGTATACACGGGTTTTCTTCTGCATAACTGCGTACATACGCAGGTTTATTAAATTGAAGTAGCGTATATCAGTTGTTTTGAAAAAGAATAATTATCCTGATAATACTGATTCCCCCCCCCCCCCCTCTCAGTATTATTTTCAACACATTTGAGACACCCGAACTCTGGTACCACTTCACCTTTGCTCTGGTTGACTCACATGTCAATTTTTTTCATGAATAATCATCATCTACTCATGTTTTTGTGGTCCCCTTAGGGCCTCCCCCACGTGGTAGCATCATCGAGTCACCCTTGTTCAGAGCATCCGAGATGAGTCACCCTTGTATCTATGGAGTCTGTTCCAAGTC
This sequence comes from Pinus taeda, assembly GCA_000404065.3. Taxonomy (NCBI): domain Eukaryota; kingdom Viridiplantae; phylum Streptophyta; class Pinopsida; order Pinales; family Pinaceae; genus Pinus; species Pinus taeda. Next base: position 76,136 of record APFE031097675.1, read on the forward strand.
CTCTTGAGTCCAATTACAGTTTTCCATACATATTTGTGTCACATCCATCCCATTATATTCATATTTGGCCTCCAGTTCTACTGTTCTATCTTTGTAAAAATCTTGTTTGAGTCATTAACTATCCCTTTCGGAATTGAGTTAGTCATTGCCAGGTCAACCATACATATCATGCTATGACAAGGGAAGTTGTCAATGCACCACTCATACTGTTTACCAATATCATCATTCATGGTGCTAGTCCATTAGTCACTCTACTATGATACCTCGTGCCTTTGTTAAGGATTTGTTATTGCCTTAACTTTGGCAGGCCCTCTTTTGTCCACTTCATCTCATTTATTCTAGAAGAGTGGCCTAGAGGGAGGTGCATCTTGGTTCCATATTTCATCTTTGTTTGGTGCCTTGGATCAAGTAAAGGGAATTGACATTTCCCTTTGACGTGGTTATTTCTCATGTGCTTGATGTCAAATACTTATCACATGATTAAGAATCATAAACTTGATGGTTCGGATCCTCTTAGTGATTCCCAAGTGTATGCAAGATGTTTGAGACCTCATTAGGGGGTCGCCGTTTAGGTAGCTGCCCACATGCCAAGATGTACACCAATGTTGATCCAGCCTCATATGCAGTTCTGCAGATGTGATGGTTTTCCTTTTATTGCTTGTAGTGCCTACAACATGCATGTCTCCTTCAAATGATCCATTCAAATCTTCATAGCCCTTTCCTATGCAACACGGCTTCTATGGTTACAACCACCCCCCCCCCCCCCAACCCACTTTCTCACCATGTTAGCTTGAGGAGCTTATGAGCCTCATTATTGGGTAATTATATGGACCTTAATTCACCTCATATCTTAGTCAAACAAACTATTCTCACAACTTATTGCATACTTTTGATTATATTTTGTTTATGAGATGAGCTAGAGTTGGATATTTTTCTTTGTGGTCTAATGTGCATTTAATGCAGGATTAAAGGATAAAATCAAGGAATTTTGGCAAAGACCTTGGTCAAAACTCGAATGGGACAAGGGAGAGGAATTATAGGAGGTAAATCCTCCTCATTTTCCACCCCTCCATTCAAATATTCCTCCATTAGCTCGGAGTGAAAACAGCCAAATCATGAGCACTAGAAGGCAGTCGAGCAAGTGAAAGACAAAGCACCAGTTGATCTCGAGTTTGGGAGCTGAGCCTCCCTAATTTTAATGAAGTCGTTGGAGAATTTAGATGTGTAAGTAGAGAGGCCTAGGACCTTAGTAGGATTTAGATTTTTGATTGTAAAACTCTAATCTATTTTCGAGTTACAAGATTTGTGACAATTTTTTATGTAATCCATGGTTTTGATAATAAAAATGGGTTTTGTTTTGAGCCAACACTGAGCTAACTTATAGGGCTGAAGCTCTTGGGTTAGGACCCAACCCTAGCAACCTAGGCTCCTCTTTATTGTACATGTATTCTAGCATAGATTCATGGTTTAAATGTTGATTTGCTTAAGTAGATGCATTTCCATTACAACAGTCTAGAGTAGATTAGCTATATTTTACTTTGCTTCCATTTGTGTCTTATTTCAATTAGCAGGTTAGAAAGGAGTAAAAGATCATTGTAAGGTTGTCAGCAGGTGTCTTGGCCTCACCTTCTCCCTCTGGGACCATGACTTGAGAAAGAGACCCTTCAGTAACCCCAAAAACAAAAATTTCTAGTTCTTGCATGAGCTTCGGAGTTTATTATCTTGATTCAATACTTGGTTCATTTCATTGTCATCTTTTTCCATTACTCTATTTTTGCAATAAGATCTCACTCATGTTCTCATTTCCTTCAACACTTTCTTCATGCATAATGTGGGCAATTGATTCATGCTTTTCTAGTTTATGAAAATGTATCTTGTTGCATAGTTCTTGGAAGACACATGTGTTTTAAGCACTATAGGTACTTCAGGAGGAGGTCTAGACTTCATCACCAGCACCCATGTTCCACCATCACCCTCACTAGTTTTTTGTCCTTTTTTATTGAAATTCCCCTAGACACATTCAGTGAATCTAGCCATCTCTTCTCTTGGATATTGACTCCTGAGTGTTCCTAGACCTTCTAACACCCTATCCCACTCATCGCACACCTTTTCCAAGCTTCCCAACACCTCCAACACCTCACAATTAGCTCTTAGCTGCATCCTGTAGGTTTCCTGTAATTCCTACAGGATCATCCTGTAGGTTTTCCTAAAACGGCATGTTTTGAGGCTGAATTGATGAGGAACCTATAGGAAGTCACAAAAAGCCTCCTAGGGTCCTTACACACCATCCAACCACTCCATAAACCTTCTATCCATCCTTAACCACCTTCCATCCACCAGTCACATCCACAAGAACAATTAAAATTTCATGCTTGATTTTACCAAAGGAAACCAAAAAAAGTGAAAACAAATTTAGTTTAGTTTTCTTACTTACACATTAGTATGGTTTAATACTCTTTACTCTTGTAACTTAGATAGAAGCATTAAGTTAGTGTTTATTTAGAAATTCTTCTTAGCATAGCTGTTTAAATGGTTAATTAGGATATGGTGTGATTTAGCATTACATGTTGTTTTCCTCATTACTGCAGTAGAGTAGCTCTCTTAGAATAAATTTTCTCTTCTTCCATCAAAGCATCAAGCTTCTTTTGACTCTATAGAAGTTTGGCTTGGAACCCCTGGGGTCTCTCACTGGATGAACAATGAAAACAGGCAGGACCTTCACTTTTACTTGTGCATATAGTACTGTCACCTCCACGTTTGTATGAACCTCGGGTTGATAAGTAAAGATAGTAGCCCAGGAGTTGTAGAATCGTTGCTGCAATACCGACGCTCATCACTTTTTGGCGCTATTGTCAGGGAGGTGTCTGAGTAGAATGTGATTACTGCTTTCTTTTCTTCTATTTCTAGTCTCCAATTTTCTGCCATTAGTTTATTTATGGAAAAGTAATCTAGTAGCTTCCTTTATTTCAGTTGTCATTATCTGCCTTCCTTACCATTCTACAAGTAGAATTTCAATTTAGCTAGTAACTTTTCTTTTTGTCAGTGGTTTTCATTAAATCAACAATTTGATTTCTGCAAAGTACTTTCCAGTTTAAAAATATCTTACAAAAACCAACCCAAAACATTTCCTTTCATGCCTCGTAGGAATAGGGAATTTAGGGAAATTCTTGCCAAACACCCCCACTGCATCCAACAACCAACCTTCTCTCTGTCAGGATATTCCGACACATAGGAAATAGTTAAGTATAACTTGGTCTAACGTAGAGTTAGGTATAGTGTGTTTCTTTACTATGTACTTTTGTAACTTACAATCCGACAGTCACGATATGTCGTGATCTGACGGTTCATTCTCTCCTCGGTATTACCGACACTTGATTCATGGCTTAACACTTGATTGGTCAATGATCTCAATTTAAAGAGCATGGAGGGTCATTTGTAGGGTAACTGTTCATGAGAGAAGCTTATGTAAATTTTCATTCTTTTATTAATAAATTGCCTGAAGTGGCCGCATTGGCTCAGGCCGTGGACAGTTTCCCTCTTTGAGGGTTTTAACCACGTCAAGAATACTGGTGTATTGATCTGTGATCTGTTTGTGAGTGGCGTAATTTAGTGTTCTATTTGAGGAACTTACCCTGTAAATTCCTACATGGTATTGGAGCTATTTGAGGGCTGCATCCGTTGGTGATCCAAATCTGAAGCCGGTAGAACTGCATCCAACTATCATTTCCTAGAGCTATTGTTTTTATTTGCTTTTGGGGTGAGAGGACTGCTCTATTATGTTAGGAGCATGTGTTTCAGTGAGAAACCCCTTTCGTTTCATGTAAAAAGGTTTATGGTAGCCCTAACTACGTCAATTTTAAGATCTGGAGGTATATATTGTTTATTTGAAGTTTTTAGTTATTTTTTCTTTGTTTATTTCGGTTTATTTATCTCTCTGTTTTTTAATTACTAGATCTATATATTTCATTTCTGCGTATGCTCTTTGTCCCATGACTCTGTACGATCTCAGCAAATCAGAAACAGAAAGGAAGGATTTTTCTGATGCTGATGCTCTTTTCCACTGCGTCTTAGTGTGATCTCGGAAAATCAGAAAGATTGAGGAAAATTTTTAGTTTCCGAGTAAAGGTAACTTCAAACCATAAGTTTTTTTTTGTATGTCCATGTTGGGTTTTGTGGTTTTTGTTTTGTAGGAAAAAAAGAGCTTTCTCAAGCAAGCACACACCCCAAAGATTGAGTGGCAAAAAAAAAAGAACCTGTCTCTTTTCCAGAAATTACTAACCTTTTAAACTAGCTCACTTGATCCAAAGTTACTTTATGAGAATAGAGGTCTTGGGTTCAGGTCTTTCTTTTTGTTGAGTTACTTTTTCAAAAAGCACATGTAGCTTATGTTTTAAAGTTACTTTATGTAAAAGTTTTATCACCCAATATAAAAAGTGAGTCACTTATAATTCTAAAGTCTCTTTGTCTTTTATTTAAGTTACAATTTAGTGGGTAGCTCATAAAGTACCATTGTAAAAGTGATTTTCACTTATTTATATAGGTGAGTCACATAATTGTTTTTTAAAAGTGAGCTAATTAGATTTATGTTTGGAGGGGGGGGGGAGACGGGTTGGGGGGAGGGCAGCGGGTTTAAATATAACATTATCATTCATTTCCGCACATTCACGCACTTCGTTGTCATCTTCAACAACTTTTCTTCAAAAAGCCATAACTTCTTCATCCGGAAGCCGTTTTGAGAGCCATTTTTTTTTAATCAGCCTAATTTTTCAAGATCTTTCCATTGGAACACTTAGTTTCAACATCTACAGCTTCAGTTTCCATTAAAATTGAAATTCCATGCAAAGTTATTCTTGATAGCACCAACTACTTCCAATGGTGGTCCTACATTGTGGATTTACTTAGAAGAAGTAAAGGTCTTTACAGAATAGCCTCAGGCCAGGAAATCAAACCTCAAGATGAAGATAAGGCATCCAAATGGGAAAATAGGCAAGATCAGGCATATGGGTTGATAACGATGTCTATTTCTCCAAACCTTCGATTCCATATCGCAGAACCTGATACTCCTAATGAAAAAATGAAACAACTCACTAAAGTTTTTGGAATTAAAAATGAAATTAGAGCCCATCAACTCGAAAATGAGTTGCTTACAATGGACCCCAATAATTTTTCTTCCATTGAAGATTTTTTGTCCAAGTTCAAGACCCTTAGACTTCTCTTGGAAGGTGTCAAGGTTAAGAAAGAAGATGGTAGCCTTATCTATTCCATTCTTACTAAGTTGAGACCAACCTACACTGTGTTTGTTTCCACCTTCCATTATACTAGAGAAGCCTTTATTTCTCAAGGAAAATATTACAATTCCCCCTCTTTTGATACCTTTTGTGATTCTTTAATAAGAGAACAAGAAAAGCTCTTATATCTTGGTCTTCTTAATCTTGGAAACTCTTCTAAGAAAGCCTTAGCTGTCCAAGAGCAACAAAATTCAAAGAATCCTAAGAAGCAGTATCCTAAAAAGAATGGTCCTAAACCAAGCAAGGGTCCTAAGCAATTTCAATCTCAAAATTAAAATTCATTTCAACAAAATGATAAGGCAAATAAAAACAAAGGGAAGAAGACTGATAGACATTGCAACTTTTGTAATCGAGATGGCCACTTAGAATCCAAATGCTTTAAGAAGATGGAAGCCTTGGAAGCAGTAATGAAGAAGCTTAACATCCATTTGGAGCACTCTTCAACTTCAACTTCATCCTCAGGAATATCACTTTCTGCATGTGGTTGTCAAGAATCTCGGTCTGGTTATGCACTAAATGTATCTTCTTCTTCTCATTCTCATGAGTGGCTCATTGATTCTGGAGCTTCTTATCACATGGCCAAAAACAAAGACATGTTTTCTTCTTTAATGATTGTAACACCAAAAATATATATGTTGGTGATGATAGATCTCTTAGTGTTGTAGGGACTAGAACTGTTCATCTAGACAATGGTCAATTTAATGATGTATTTTGTGTTCCAACCTTATCATACAACCTTCTATTTGTATATTATATAACTCATTCAGGTGAAGGTAAAATCATTGAATTTTCACCTCACGATGTTGTAATTAAGGACCTAAGAGATCCTAGACAGATTTTAGCTACTAGCATTGTTGATGATTCTACAAGGTTGCATAAGTTTAACAACTTTGGGTCATCAAATATTCCCTCCATATTTGTTGCTCATAATGATGAAGTGAGAAAAATTTGGCGTGAGCACTTTGGTCACTTAAACTATCGCTCCCTTCAGAATCTATGTAAAGAAAATATGGTGACAGGTCTTCCAATGGTATCTTGCAAAGATGGTTTTTGTTCTGGATGTGTACTCGAAAAACATCATCAGGACAGTTTTGAAAAATGTGCCTCTTGGCATGCCTCAACCCCTTTACAACTTGTGCATAGTGATTTATGTGGTACACTTCCAATTGTTTCATTCTCTGGCTAGAAGTATTTCATAACTTTCATTGATGGTTTCTCCAAACACACTTGGGTATACTTCTTAAAACTCAAGAGTGAATTATTTAACATGTTCTTGGCCTTTAAGGCCTTTGTTGAAAAACAATCTGGACATCAAATTCTTAAGCTAAGATCTGATAATGGCAGAGAATATGTTAACAACAAATTCATCAACTTTTGCACTAAGAATGGAATTCAAATGCAACATACTGTTCCATATACTCCACAACAAAATGCAGTAGCTGAAAGGAAGAATCTCACCTTAAAGGAAATGGTTAATTGTATGCTTCAATCTAAAGGACTTAGTCTTAATTTTTGGGCAGAAGCGATTAACCATGAAAATTACATATTAAATTGCACTCCTCCTAAGGTTTTAAAGAATATCACTCCAGAAGAAGCATGGAGCTCAATAAAATCAGATGTAAGTCACTTTCGTGTTTTTGGAGGTGAATCATGGGCCCATATTCCAGATGAGAAACATAAACCTTTTGAACCTAAGAGTGAAAAATGTATTTTTGTTTGATATTCTAAAGATGTCAAAGGATATAGACTTATTCCACTTAAGTCCAAAAATGTTATCATTAGAAGAGATGTCAAGTTTGCTGAAAATATATTGGCCTACGAGCCTAGTTCAACAGATGTGCCACCTCTCTCTATCCTTTCTACTTCTGAAAATATTTCTTCTTCAGCTGATGACAGCAAGGATGAAAATCCTCCCCCACCTTCTCAGGATCCTCTTTCATCTCCTCAGCTTCCAAAATGGGTCTGTTATAATCAGGATGCTATAGGTGCTCTTACCAGTGATCCTACAGATCAACGACGTATACATTCTGAATTCGATAGAGCCTCTTCTTTACTGGCTCAAGGTTCATGGAATTATGATCCTGACACCTTTGCAGAAGCTTCAAGCCATCCATATTGGGATGCAACTATGAATGAAGAATATCATTCATTATTGGCAAATGATAAATGGGATCTTGTTCCTCTTCTAAAGGGACGAAAACTTGTTAGATGCAAATGGGTTTACAGAACCAAGTATGGACTAGATGGAAAAATTGATAAACATAAAGCTCATCTTGTTGATAAGGGTTTTTCACAATTTGAAGTCATTGACTATACTGAAACCTTCTCCCTTATTTCCAAAATGAACTCTATCCGCCTTGTTCTTTCCCTTGTTGCCTCTTTCAAATGGGAAGTTCATCAGATGGATGTTAAATATGCCTTCTTGCATGGGGACTTTCATGAAGAAATCTATATGGAACGACCTACTGGATTTATACAAACAGAATCCAACCTTGTTGAAGGAAAATCACGCAGCCATATAACCATATGCACAACAAATTAACACACAGAACATTAACTGGCAGAATAGGAAGAGAGCCATTATGTGGTCTCTCATGCTCATGTAATTCTCTCTTTTTCAAATAATTTAATAATACATTTAAATACAAGAGCAAGTGGTCTTAAGATAATGCATCTATATTAGACTCACTTGGTTGAGACATTTTCTCAACTTACACACTAGTTTAGGAGAGCTAGTTGGAGAGAATCTCTCATCCAAACTAGAATCCTTGGTTTGAGGAATTCTCATGATTTAATTAATTTAATTTAATATTTGGATATATTAATTGATTATTAAGAGAGTGAGGCTAATGTCCCACCCCCCCCAATGATAAATCCAAAACGAACAAGGAACCATCCTCCAAGTTCTCAAGTCGATCCTCAAAAATCATTTGCTTGAAAAAACCGCCAAAGTTGGATGTTGAAAAAACTCAAATCTGAAGAGAACATGAATCAGCTACATGTCTAATTCATATCTAAATGTCACTTCAAAACTCCATCATGTGCAAAGCTGCAAAAGGATCCAACTGTCCTTTGCTTGAAAACAACATTCAATGTCCACTGAAAAAATTTGATGAACGACCATTGGCATATTTGCTGATGATGATCACCCACTGGCTGATGAAGATGCCCACTAGCTGCTTCATTGATGTTGTCGAGACTTTTAGTCTGACAACTACTTGTAAATTTCATTGAAATTTTCCCCCCTTTGTTAGCTGAAAGGAGAGGCAATCTTCTCCAAATTATATCTGAACTCTGAACTCCCCCCTTGTAGGTGTAGGAGTATTTCAATGGTGTACTCCCCCATTCAACTGCACAAGAGTACCATCTTCATTTGACTGTTGGCTGCAATATGTGTGAGTGAATCTGATTATAAAACTTGTACAATCTTCTAGCTGTGGATAACCATTTCCATGGATCAATCCATGGATAATTGATCTTCAATCTGCTTGATTGTTGTTGTTTGCTGCATTTCTCTGATGAATGATTTGACTTGCCACAATGGTGACAAGGATGGAGATCAAAACACTGATCTTCCAGATGACCGGTTCTTTGACAATGAGAACATTTCAGTTTGTCTGCAACTTGAGTTTGCATGCATTTTTGTTTGTCTGCACTTTCAGTGTGTGTGCATTAATGACTTTCTGTAACTTGCGGAGAACTTGCTGAGGTGGTATGTTCAAGTAATCCGGCACTGACAAACTGAATAGGCTTTGAATAATCAACGATATGTAAGTTGTCGTCATCTTCGACATATCCTAAGCCACGTCTATTTCGATTACTTTTGATTTCTTCCCATGTCTTGATGATGGGTTTGGAAGAAAGTTGCAATGGAACAACTTCAACACTTGAAGCTAGTTGGATGAATGAGTTCGAATGATCAATTGTATCTGGAAAAGACTTGGAAGCAACATGCTTCTCTTACAACTCAATTCTCTGCAGTTGTGATTCTTGTTGAAGGAACTCAATCGTTTCATGTGCATGTTGAAGATATACTTGAATGTCAGCAAGAGTGGTTTTGCTGATGTGCACCATGTCATCGATTGATGATAACATTAAATTGTGAAGAATTTGGGATAGCTGAATGTGTGTCACCATGTTGTCTTTCTTAATTTGAAGTCAGGCTTGCTTGTCGTAGAAGTCATGCTTGAAAAATTTCTCACTTTAGTCGATCACTGAAATGATAGGCTTGCTTGTATTGGTTGTTGATTGCTGATGCTTTAAACACTTGCTTGAATTGTTGACTTGATTCTTGCTTGATGGCGATCACTTTGCTTGAAAGGAACTTTATGAATTTTGTAATGAACTTTACACAGGCTCACTTGTTGTGCGTTGAACTGTCGCACTTGATTTGGTTACTTGACACGCTCACTTGATCTTAGTGCGCTCGCTGTAGACACATGCTTGTTTTGATGCTTACTTGAAGATTAGAAGTCATGCTCATTTGATGATGATTGCTTGCTTGATTATGTTATGAACACGCTCGCTTGCTTGATTGTTTTTACTTGAAATACTTGTTTGTTTGATTGTTTTTAATGACATGCTCGCTTGTTGATGATTATTGTAGTTGCTTTAAACACCTGTTGTCTTGAACTTTTGGGTGATTACTGCACTTAGTGATGCAATGAATGTGTTGAAAAATGACGGGTGTCGAACACTGTCAAAAATGCACCCAAATGACAAATGATAAATTCAATGTTCAAGCAACAACTAACTTGACTTAATGATGCACTTTAACAAATCAAATGAGGGTGTCGGTTACAACTGAAAATGCACCCAGATAATTTAGTTAAAACATTGCAAGTGATACAGAAAGTGTTCATAATGTTGATGTCATTTGGACTTGAAATGCTTGAGTTGTAGCGTCCTTTAACTTGATGGTGTGAATTATCTGTTGTGAAATGTTGTTGCAGAATATTACTTTTATCAGGTCAATGATGTGATGCTTTGTGCTTATGTACTTATGTACTTATGTGCATGTTGTTGTTTTAAGAATAATATAAAGAGATAATTTGAACACAAGTCATGCACATGCATTCATTACACACTGTGTACCTAAGATCCCCTTATTCAATTTCAGGCGGATCTAGGATACAATCACCACCAAAAAGATATGTTTTTATTTAAATATGGGAGTACATCAACCTTCACCTTCTGCAACAATGAGAATGCCAAGCTAACAAATTCTTGAAGCAACTTGTCTTCAAAAACTGACTCAACTTTCTAGAAATAAAAATATTCACTTATCTCTCCAAATACAAAATAAATTGACCTTATCACTCCAAAAACAAAAAATTCACTTATGACTTCACAAAAGAACTTATGACTCCATTACATAAAAATATCTTTCATAACCTTATCTCTCCAAATACAAAAATAAATTTATCATATTTCTCCACATTTTATCTCTCCATATAAAAAACTTTATAATGACTTTTAGATACTCCCCTTTTTAAAATTGCATTAAAAAATTAAAAGGTTGTATGAAGTCACTTTTTCAAAAAAGAGAATTGTCATTTCATATTTAAAGAACACAGATTTAAAGCACACCTCAAAAGTCATGTAATTTCTAGCGTGACCAACTAATTTCCCCCTATCTTTGCAGAACTCTATTATCCTTTCACACCTTCACTCGAAAACTCTATTTATCATTTCTCACACAGGTCTTCATCATCCAATGGGAAATAACTATCCACAAAGAGTGCAAACCTGAATACTTCAACTGTATTTTTTATTGTGGGGAGGAATACTTTTCAACGCTCACGGTAACCCGATATTTTTTGTAGCAAATAACTATTTCCATGATGGCACTCATCTCCATTGGTCTGGTACAACGTGGTCATCATCATTGTGTGGTTGTTGATGAGGCGCAACATCTTGCCATCGAAGAAGTTGAGCAACACATGGAGGCTCAGTGAGCGCTTTATGGTCTCTAGATCTAACCCTTTCAAATTGTGTAGAGCACCATTTCTGATCACGAGCACTTTGATCATCTTCTTGATGTTAATATTGTTGGCAGCCATATCAAAAGCCTGATGTCCCCTGTGCAGTAGAAACCCTCCAACAAAGGCGATGATCACACACTGCAACTACAAAAGTGAGAATACGGGCTGATTGAACAATCCTTAATATGACGACCTTGACTACAATGATGACGGTGAGGAAGATGATTGGGAGATAGGTGATATCCCTTACTCCTTATCAGAAGAGGCAGAGGTAGATGGTGGATCTGCTAGATGAAAGAAAGCAGTGGAGGATTTGTCAGAAATTTGGAAGAAGAAGGATGGGGGGAATCCATCAAAGAAGGAATCAACTCTGTTCATTTGCGGCAGCAATGATGGGGAAGCAGAAAGTGTCGTCAATGTTCAAGAAAAATAAAGAGGACAAGAGCGAGAAAATAAAGGGGTTTTCAATGGACAATATTCTCGAAGATTCTCTTGCAGAGCTTACTCCCAAAAAAGTAGATAGGGAAAAGTGAAGGAGGCGAGTAGGAACAAAGAGTGCAACAACATTAGCAAATGCTTTTGCTCATAGTATTCAGAGATCTCCTCAAGGTTTTTCTTCAAGCTTGTTAGAATATGAGGTGAGTGAAGTTTCTTGGGAACCATGCATTAATTTGGAAAGCAGGCATGAGCTTCCCACCATTGAAACTGTACATGAATATGCACCGTAATCACTAGACTTCAGCAAACCACTCGCGCAATAACTCAACTCAGCCCTATAATTTTTCAATCTTCAATATTCAAGTGTTACCCATATGGCTCTAATACCACATGGAAGAAAATCACACATCCATATAACCATATGCACAACAAATTTACACATAGAAAATTAACTGGCGAAAAAGGCAAAGAGCCATCATGTGGTCTCTCATGCTCTCGTAATTATCTATTTTTCAAATAATTTAATAATACATTTAAATAGATGAGCAAGTGGTCTTAATATAGTGTATCTATCTTACACTCACTTGGTTGAGACATTTTCTCAACTTACACTAATTTATGAGAGCTAGTTGGAGAGAATCTCTCATCCAAACTAGAACCCTTGGTTTGAGGAATTCTCATGATTTAATTAATTTAA
>APFE031097675.1:115444-130980 GCA_000404065.3 Pinus taeda
TTATCTCTGGGTACGCAGGTTCTCTCTACCTTGCCTGCGTGTAAGCACTCCAAATACACTATACCTGCGTACTTGTACGCTCTGTAAGCTAAAGGTTGGGTGCGTACCCCTGTAAAGGTCAAAGGGCGCGAGTTTCATCTTTAAAAAGTTACTTGTGGTCACTTCTAGAGCCTTCTAGAAGAGTTTTTGACGTGTATTGAGCGCCTCCAGATGGTTCATGCATCCCTATGATAGAGGAGCTTATCCCATCAAGAGAGGAGCTACCCCATCCAAAAGAGGGAGTATCCCATTGATGTTGGAACTGAATAACCTCCTCTAGAATACTATAAATACAGGCATTGGGCCAGAGGAGGGGAGGTTGAAAGCTGAACATTCTAAAGGGTAAATGCTGCTGGAATTAGGACTTCCATTGTTGACTTGTGAGGAGAGATCACTATCCTTCCTTGTTGCCATAGTGGGAGTGGTGAGCTTGTCAAAGTAGAGGAAATCTCTTGCTGGACCCTGGGAGGAGTTTGCACAACACCAAGGCTCAGGTTGTAATGGTTCCTTTTTTGTTTCCTTAATACAAATAAGTCCATTCTTCTCAATGATTTGTTGTTAATGAATTATTTCATTACTCCTTGGTCTATGTGATGAATATGCTTTGTTTTATGAAATATTCAGGTGTTATGTAATCGTTTGACTGTTAGTTAGTTATGCAGGTCTGAAAGTGAAGGAGGAGCTCATCTGGATCAGCAAGGCTGGACTGCTACAACAAGCGTTGGACCTAAGGTAAGATCGAAAACGTTTGAATTCTCATAGAATAATGTGTGTTTAGAGAAGGATTGCTCTTGTTTGGTTTGTTTGTCACTAGAGAGTCTTAGACTCCTAGGGAGGTTAGATTTGTCCGCAAATATAACTCTTTCTGCATGACAGGGCCATTACTTGTTTATCTTTCTTGGGCCTCAACGTTCGTAGTGATTTGGGGATTTCTGCCACAACCCTGGCACCTTCTAGGACATCCTCCACCATTGGGGTCTATGCAGCCTCACCGACGATTACCTCTTCGGTTCCCAAACCATCTTTAGTGGTGTCATCATATATAGGCTATATTCTGTCACTCGAAAACTTAGGGGCTCACTTATCGCTCGGCTCTCAATGCTCAGTGCTCTGCTCAAACGCTCAACTCTCAAAGGACCAAATGTTGTTTGCTGGCCAGCCCTTTGTGTTTTATAACACCTTTTGAATTTGAATTCGACTGTTCCCCCAATTTCGGGCCACTAATGATTTCTTGGCGGCAGATTTTCCCAAATTTTGCCCATAAATCGTGTCTTAAATGCTTGTCACCCACTCAATTTGGCCTCAGATCGCACATCCGATTGTGAATAGTGACCTCAATGGTCACTTCCCAGCCAACCCGTGCAGCAGCGTAGCCCTCCGTGTGTGGTCACGAACCTTGTGACATTCGGCTTCTGCGTGCATCTCCCATATCATGTAGCTCCCAGGAAGAATAGTTTATAGTCCTGTGCTCCCTCTCAACTACCCGAAGCACTAAGGTTGTTCTCCCTATGGCTAGTCAGGTGGTCTCACCACCCGTGTGGGGCTCCATCCCGTCCTCAGCCATGGTTCGTGGAGAATCCCCACCTTTCATTGTTGTGATCGGCATCGCGCACTTTACTACTTGTAATGTACTACTACGTTTAGTGATATGTGGTCCAAGCCAAGGCAACAGACTAACCAGTTCATGAAGATAGTCCTCCAACTTGTTAGTATGATTGTATGCACCTTGCCTTACCATCCTCAGTTTTTAGATGAGAAATGCTTCCTTTATTTCATCTTCCAGCTTCTTAACCTCCATGTCCATCAAAGCACTTTTCTCCCTTAGCCCTACTTGGTATTTTTCAAGTTAGCAATTTCTTCCTTGAGTCTTATGTCTTCTGTTTGTCGCAGGTATGTGATTCCTTCATTCCGAGATTCACAGACCTTCATATCTATGGGTACTGCTATGCGCAGACTAGGCTTCACATGTTCCATAGGGATCACAACTCCTTCTTCATACTTCAGCTTCAGAAGTGCTTGTGCGGCTAGAGTTTTGCGCATGTTCCTATAAGCCCATAGAACTGTTGGTACACACAAGTCCCAATCAGTGTGTCTCAGATGGTGGACCATGTTCAACACTTCGTACACCTTGTCAAAGGCTTCCCTGCATATAATATTCGTCGCGCTTGGTCATATCATCCTTCGTCATTTGTGTCCTCTTGGTGCCTGCTCTTGCTTGTTGTTCCTATTTTCTATAGCGACGATAGTGTGCGTTCGTGTAGGTTGCGTACCATATGCCTGTACCCATCTCGAGAGGTGGGTGCGCAGGTTGTTTCATCCATCATATCCAACTTTCATCCACAACTGAGGCTTTTCAAACTGTATAAGCATCACCATTCTGCATTTGCGCATGTTCTCAAAACTGCTTTGATGCGCACCCCACCATCTTGCAGGCGTAGCTCATATTTCCCATTTCAGAGCGTCAAAACACTACTGTTCTAACACCTCTCTTTCAAATTTGTTCAGGAATTCATCCACTGTTGTCAACCCATCATAAATAGGTAGATCCATTACCTCTTTTGTCACATAGTGCAGTGATCTTACCATCATGTTGTAATTGAGCGTGGTTACCTCGTGTAACTGATTCTGCCATAATTTTATTTCCTCATCCGAATCTGATGTGCAGGAGATTTTGTGCTCCCACGAAATCCTGCAATCCACCATAGGATTTACCCAGTCCTGTTCTTGAGCGGTTATCTTGTAGATACAGTCTAGATCGTCGTTGCGCATTGGCTTCATGTAGTGCGATCCTTTCGCAGGGTTTAAAGGTACCACTACGTGCAGTGACTTTTTCTCAAAAATAATCTTGTGCTTCTTGAGATTTATCAAGCCATTCATATCAGTGGCCCAATCTATTACCAGTAGTGTAGGATAAGGATTTTTGTCATCGACAATATCTATCACTTCGAAATCTGCAAGTACGCTCGCACCTTCAATGTCCACCGTTACCTTGCAATCTTCCCATGGGTAGGATCTTTTGCTGGTTCGCCATTCACAATTGAATAGGGGACCACTGCAATGTGGGCCTGTCCATGTGCTACCACGTCTACTTTGGAAATACATTCACGTATAATCCTAGATCCAGAATTACTTGATCCATTTCATACTCCCCGATTTGCGTAGTCAATCTCATTTCCCTTCCTATTCGCAATGTGTGTTTTCCGAGCTTTTGGACTACGTTCGGTTCCCTTGATCCAACACATCTAGTGATGAGTTCTTACAGTCCTTTCATTTCTTTACTATCGCATAACAACTCAATGCATGTCTCTAGAAAGGTAGTGAGCATTGAAGGATCCATCTCCGGTTCTAGTTGATCCTTACTACCTGAAGTGGAGGCCTCTGTGAAGCTCTTCTTAGCTTCCATGAATGTCTCCTTCATGTGCTCCAAATCAAACTTAGGTTTCTTTGTGGGAGCCTTGCGAACCCATGCACTTTCTTCATGTTGCTTGCCCTTGTCCTCTCCTATTGCGATACCACTTCGAAGCATGATGTTTACGTTCAGGTCCTCTTTCCACAACTTAGACCTCATCATTTGTAGGTTCTAAGTTAGGGGAGACTAGAGTATTCATTTATCGCGAAACCTCACTATTAGTGTGGTGTAGTCCTTAGTCCCATGATTAAATTGGGTATAATATAAACATGATGCCCTTGTCATATTTGTACAATCACGGGCATAATGCCATGGCCCTCCGCAATTGTAACAAATCAGTTGTCCGCGACCCCTTCCTGGTCCCATTCCACCGAGACCTCATCCGCACCCCTGGAATCCAGTGTGCGCCATTCCTGAATTTTAATCGAGGGCTCGTGTTTCGGTCTGAACAATGTTATTACCCAAGTCCTTACTAGTAATCCAATACTAGTTGATTAACTTAGCTTATTTGTATGCTTTAAGTTATACTTAACAATATTCACAATTCATACAAGTGCGTGCAGTAAAGAAACAATATATTCCCAAATGATATCAAACATATAATAACTCAGAACAAAGACACAAAATTGGTAACAAAACCTTTCTTTATTAATCTCTTCTCCGATTACAGTCTCGACTCCACCCTACGCACTCAGCTGCAGGGGTCCGAGCACTGAGCTGCGGACTCTACTAGGCCTCTGTGCACTCAGCTATAGAGCCTTTTCCTACTCTATGACCCAAGACACACTTTGTACTTCGACTTAATCTCTAGGACCTTTCATGCCCATTCTCTATTATATTGGATCTCTCTTTACAACTTAGAGCCTCGCTCTATTTATAGAATCCCATGGTCTGCGTACCATGGGTAGGTTGGCCTTACATTCAAGACTAGGGTAGACTGCCCTATGATTCTAACATAAATTTTGCGCCTACAATTTGTGGAGCTTTACAACAATATCAACTCAAAACTAGGGCTTTGAGCCCCAAAACATGTTGTGGGAAGATTCCATGCCCAACACTAATCAACTTTTTTACATCAACCAAAGGAGGCCTCCTAGGCCTAGACCATACCAGTAGGGTATGCAAGGGTCATCCCATGCATATTACAACCCCAACCAAACCATAGTTATACATTCATGGGGACCCCCTGGTCATCCCTCCTAGTCTACACCCCCTCCTTGTTCCTATGCATCTCAGCATCATTCTCAGCCACTCAGCTAGTCATTTCAATCTTACGCTCTGCCACAACCTCAGTGGAATGCACCACTCTAGGGGTAGAGGCCCCAATACAACAATGCTCCAGCTCTATTTCCTCCAACACCTACCGAACCGCAACTCCTACACTCTGCTCCACCCAAGCAACCCCAGATGCTTCCCAGCCAAATCCGAACCCAAGCAATAAGGAGGCTCAATAGGTATATAGTGGAGAGATATCATATCCAGCTTATGCGATAGAAATCCAAGAGATCAACCTAAGATCTAGGAGATTCCTTCCGAATAACCAACCTCCCCCTCCACATAGGGAGGTGGAAGAAGAGAGGGAGGAAACAAACCTTAAAGTAAATCCACCCTTTCTTGAGAGATTAGCCCAACCACTGTAGCCTACCCAAGAAGAAACTGAACTTAAGGGAGAATTGAAAAATCTATGTGTAAAGATCTCCCTTCTCTAGGCAATAAAAAATGTTCCCATTTACAATAAGTTGATTAAGGAGAAATGCTTCAAGCATCGAGGAAGAAGAAAATGGGATGCCCCTACCATTAATGTCATTGGGTAGCTGTCCAACTTAATGTTGGGGCAGGTAATATGTCCGAAATATTTGGAGCCTAGAAACCTTGTAGTATATGTGCACATCAATGGCATCATTGTCCCACACACTCTGATCGATCTTGGGGCTACAATTAATGTGATGACCAAGGAAACCATGCTTAATTTCAACCTCCAAGGGTCACTGAGGAAGACCACAACAATTCTACAACTTGCAAACCGTTCCAAAGTCACCCATGAGGGAATTGTGGAGGATGTGATGGTCTCCATTGACTCCTGGGAGTACCCTACAATTTTTCTAGTTCTGCAGCCTAAGGCTAAACTTATTGGTTATCCTGTCATCCTTGGGAGGCCATGGTTGGCCACAGCCGATGCTTAAGATGGGAATATGACCATCAAGAATGGGCATACGTCCAAGTAGTTAGTCCTATACCCTCCTACTCAACCTTCTCTAGAACATGATTTACCTTTATGATTGGAGGAAGAAGAAGAAGATGAGGTTTATTCCGCCCAACTTTATGTTTTGGAATCAACCATAACAGGAGGACAACAGAATGAGAATGAATTAATTGAACACCTGCTTCAAAGTCCAACTCTTGAATCATTACCATTAGAAGAAGAAGTAAGGGAAACCCAAAACAATCATCTAATTGACTTATGCTTGGCCTATTCCAACCCACTTTGTGTCAAAACCATAGAATTCAGGCTAGAGAAAACCTTGAAAATTAATCCATCTCTTTCTGCTCTCGAAGAGGAAAAGATATGCAACATTCTGAGAGAAAACCTAGAAGCCTTTGCTTGGAGTTACAAGGAAATGAAAGGAGTACACCTCTCAGTCTGTACTCACTACAGATACATCAAAGGAGGTTTCAAGTTGGTTCGACAACCACAAGGAGGATGAATCCAACTCTTAAAGATATAGTCAAAGAAGAAATACAAAAACTGTTAGATGCAAGATTCATTTACCCTATCTCTGATAGTGAGTGGGTCTCTCAGTGTTAGTTCCCAAGAAAAATGGTAAGTGGAGAATTTGTGTCAATTACAGGGAGATGAACAAAGCCACAAAAAGGGATCATTTTCCTCTACCCTTCATCGACCAAGTGCTAGATGGCCTAGCAGGGAATTTTTTTTTCTTTCCTAGATGGATTCAATGGGTACAACCAAATCCAAATCTGCCCAGAAGACCAGGATAAGACCACATTCACCTTTCCTTGGGGTACTTTTACCTCTAGGATTCTTCCTTTTGGCCTATGCAATGCTCCCGCCACTTTCTAGAGAGTAGTCTTGAGTATCTTCGCCGAATTAGTACACGATGTGGTGGAAATTTATATGGATGTTTTTACACCTTATGGTTGTGATTTTCAAGAAGCCTTGAAAACCTAGGCAAAGTATTGCGCAAATGCATCGAAATGAACCTGTCTCTCAGTTTGGAAAAATGTGAATTCTTAATGACTAAAGGGACTATGCTAGGTCATTCAATATCTCAGCAAGGATTGTAGGTGGACCTGAACAAAATAGCAATCATCCAAAAGGTCCCACCTCCACAAAAGCATAGAGATGTCAAGATTTTCTTAAGGTTAGCTAGATACTACCGAAGGTTCATAAAGGACTTCAACAAGTTGGCCTCTCCTTTATTTGGGTTGTTGGCCAAAGATTCTAAGTTTATATGGTCAAAAAGTTGTCAAGAGGCGTTAGAAATTCTAAAGGGTAAGTTAACCATTGCACCAATTCTTCAAGGCCCAAATTGTGCCCTCCCTTTTCATATTCATGTTGATGCCTCACAAAAAGCCATATGAGTAGCCTTAGGTTAGGTAGAGGAGAAACTGCCCTATGCCATCTATTTTATCAGTAAGAACTTGTCAAAGGCTGAGCTAAATTATACAGTGACCAAAAAGGCACTCCTGGTTGTTGTGCATTCATTAAACAAATTTAGGCATTACATTATAGGCTATCAAACATTTGTGCATACTGACCATGCTGCAATCAAATATTTAATGAGCAAACCAGATGTGAATGCTTGAATTATAAGGTGGTTGCTTTTATTACAATAGTTTGATCTAACCATTATTGATAAGCCTAGTAAAGAAAATGTTGTTGCAGATTTTTTTTATCTAAGGTGAATTTGCCCGCAGGTGAAGAAGGAATGGTGTATGACCAGTTACCAGATGAGCACTTGTTTGCTATTTCAGTTCTCTCTCCATGGTTTGCTGATATAGAAAAATATTTGGTATCAGCATAGTTCCCACCAAACTTGCCCTCCAAAGAAATGAGCAAGATAGTTAGGAAGAGTGCCCCCTTCACCTGGATTAGGGGAAATATTTCAAACTTGGACCAGATCAAATCTTGAGGTGTGTCAGGGAAGAGGAATTTTTTGACATCCTTTTAACTTGTCATGATGGGCCTTGCGGAGGTCACTTTGTAGCAAAGAGGACAACATTCAAAGTGTTACAAGCAGGCTATTATTGGCCCACTCTTCATCAGGATGTGAAAAAGTACATTAGTCAATCTGATCGGTGCCAGAGGATGGGAAATCCTACTCTAAGAGATGAAATGCCCCTACAGCCTCAAGTGACTTTCAAGCCATTTGACAAGTGGGCCATAGACTTCATTGGTCCTATCAACCCTCCTTTAAAGAAAAAATAGTAGATTATTGTGTGCACTGATTATTTGACTAAGTGGGCTGAAACCAAATCAATTAAGGCAGCAACAGAAGAGAAGGTGGCTGAGTTCCTAAGGGAGAATGTACTCTACAAATTTGGGTATCCAAGAGAGCTAGTCATAGACCAAGGCAACTAGTTTACCTCCAACATGATTGAAGAACTACTCAACCATAAAAAATCAAGCATAGGACCTCCACTCCATATCATCCACAAGATAATGATTAAGTGGAGGTGACCAACAGGGCACTTGAGAGCATCTTAACCAAGATAGTGAGCAACAGTAGGAAGGATTGGGGAGAGAGACTAGTTGAGTCCACCTGGGCCTATAATACCACATGAAAGACCACCTCTGGATTGACACCCTATGAGCTGGTCTATGGTAAAAAGGCTTTGTTGTCCATTGAGTTTGAATATAACATATTAATGATGGCAGCCCAATTATATTTGGATCTCAGTCATGCACAAAAAGAAAGATTGTTCCTATTGAACGGCTTGGATTAATTCAAAATGTAGGCCCTCCTACATACAAAGATAGTTTAGCTTGAGAGGAAGATCTGGCATGATAAACATATTAATGAGAAGAAATTTCAAGAGGGCGATTGGGCATTGTTATATGATTCTAGGTATAGAGACTTCAAGGCCAAGCTAAGGACAAGATGGCTCAAACCTTATGTGGTGGAGAGATGCCATGATAATGGTTCAGTGCAAATCAAAACTATATATGAAGAAGCCATTCCATTACATGTTAATGGACACTGATTGAAAATATACAAGAGGCCTTTATCAAGGCAAAAGTTCATTAACAAAATCAATAAAACAATGATGATGGTGGAGCAAGTTCTAGCTCCTCCCTCATCAGTTCACTGAAAAAAAAAAAAGGACTCAGGTGAAAACCTCCATGAGGCGCATGAGTCCCTTCTTTGGGTTGAAAACCTCGTGAGGTGGCCCAATGATGAAAAAAAAGTATAAATAAGAATAAGAAGATCCCTGGGTGAAAACCTTCTTTGAGGCAGCGAGGGCAGATATCTAAGGTGAAAAACTCTCTAAGGTAGCCTAGGTGTTTTTCAAGAAAAAAAGAGAGAGAGAAAAGATATAATTGTTATTTGCAGGTGGGCGAGAAAGACAGTCAAGGAGCAAAAAGAGGATCCAAAGGGAACCCTGCCTCACACCTATCCATCTTCTCCACTCCTTACCATGCATCCCTCCACCATTTCTATCGTTTTCCACTCCACTGCTTCAATTTATGCGTAGACTGTGTTTTCTACATGATCCTCTATATTCTCACAGGATCCCCTGAAAACCTACATGATGATCCTGTAGGAAGTACAATGGCCCGGAAAACCTATAGGAAGCAATGAGGGCACATGGTAGGTTTGTTAGGTCCCTAAAATTGTAACGAATAAAATATATATAAATAATGTAAAATAATATAAATGATAATAAGCATAAATAATTATTAGTTAAGTAGTAATTCGGTTGAAGAGGCATGTCTAATTGAGACATGACTCTTCATGAAGATACACTTGCTTGGTATATAAGCAAGCCTCTCGTTATCATTTGTAAAACATTCATTCTTATTCATTTTATTTAATATAATACTTATATCCTCAATGGATAATTTGATATTCCAAGTTTTCTAGAGTAATTAATTTGTAGAAGGAAGTTTGTTTGCTTCATTTGGTATCAGAGCAGTTCGGTCCTCTAGGTTGCTTAACCTGTTCTCCTATCTAGGTCCTTGGATATCGAAATTCTTCAACCTTGTTTCCGTACAATTGAAGCATTTTGCTCAGAATTTGAGAGTTTCTCCTTTTCTCCCTTTTTCTAGGCCTTTGGCCATAAAAGAAAAAAAAATTAACCAAAAAAAAATAAAAGTAAATAAAAAAAGAAGAAGAAGAAAAAAAATGTAAAAGAAAAAACAAAACGGATACAAAATCTCATACCAAGTATATTTAAAAACTTTTTACGTGGAGAAGCCCGTGGTTTTAAAAACAACCCGTGGTAATTGCCCATGGTATTTTAAAAAGTAAAAAACAAAAACAAAAACAAAAACAAAAGGAATACATTTTACTTTTTACGTGGAGAACATTTTCATGGAGGTTTTAAAAACAACTCATGGTAATAAAACAAAAACAAAAACAAAAACAAAAACAAAAGGAATACGTTTTACTTTTTACGTGGAGAATATTTTAATGGAGGTTTTAAAAAAAACCCATGGTATTTTAACATCGTGACCGTGTCATATGAAAAGATGCGACCTTTATATTTATTAAGTTTGGTGACATCATAAAAGTTTATATTAAGTGGGGTGACATTAAAATTTATCAAGGAAGTAATTAAGTATATAAAAAAGGCAGCAATTTATTATAAAAAAAAAGTGAAGCTATTATTATCATAAGATAATAAAGTTATTTTGAAAAAGGGTCTTAATATAAAGAAATACATACATATATAGAGGGCAACAATATAAAGGATTTTTTTTTTTTTTAAGGGTATTCAAGTTTTAACAATCCACATTAAAGGAGAATATTTGACATATTGTTTACGTAAAAAAATCAAGGCAAAAATGGAGACTAGTAATGAAAGGTTCCCTGAAACCCATGGTACATATGTTTACACACTATTTAAAATCAAAGGATCACTCACAGGAAGAGACATCATAATCTCTATCAGTCCTACTGAAAGAAGTAATTATGTTAGTCCTAAATGTGCTAATTAATTGGTGATTCCTGAATCAAATATAGTTGAAACAAATGTTTTTTGGCAAACAATATGATATAAGCAATCTACACCTAAATATTGGAGATTATACTTTTACCTCACAATTCACCGTGCAAACCTTATCTTTTAACGATAGTGACATTGGTTTGGGATCACTATGGATGAAAACTCTAGGTTCCTTTATTCTAAATACTAAGAAAAAGTTTTTAACATTTTCTTACAAGAAGAAGAAAATAACACTCCAAGATGTTACAATGAAATCTAATTCAGTAACGCCAGAAGATATATTGGATATTTCAAAAGTAATTTCTCAGGAAGGTAAAAAAGTATTACAATATATGCAAAATGAAATTGAAAAAATCACTATTGACAAAAATGAAGAAGTTTCTCGACTTAAAAACCATAGTGAAAAATTATTGACGCAAATTAAGAAACTTAAGAAGGATAAGAAGTCATTAGAAAACAAGGTACAACAATTTATCGAGAAAGAAGTATCAAATGTAGGAATTCAAGTTGATGAAAAAATAACAAATACCGATCCAGTGAATATGACAACTCAAGAAGACAAGTCAGTTGAAGAAACGACACACGTAGATGTTGCAGTTCAAACAATGAACATCCCAAGTGAATGTTCCATAACCATCTCAACAACATTTTTGCGAGAAGAAAATATAAAAATTGGCACATGCCCAATAAGGAGAAACCAAACCAAAAAAGTTCCATATCGGCATCCGAATCATGAGAATAGAAAAATCAACCATGCTACATATTTGAAACAGTCAGAACTGAAACAACAAACTGATGTTTCGGATTTAGTGATGTAATATCAATCTAGTCTTATGCTAACAAGTCGTTACAAAATTCTAGTGATCAGAGTACTATACAGAAGATTAATCTGGGATGGTCTGATTCCTTCTCAGTGTGACAATTTTGTTTGTCACTAAGAAGATAATATCAACTTGTATCAACGAGGATGACTATTCCAAGAGAGAAAGACGTTCGAAGCCAAAAAAGAGATCAAGCCTTTTTTCATTGACAAGCTTTGAGGACAAAGCTCTTTGAGGAAGGAGGCAATGTAATGAATAAAATATACATAAATAATGTAAAATAATATAAATGATAATAAACATAAATAATTATTAGTTAAGTAGTAATTAGGGTGAAGAGGCATGTCTAATTGAGACATGAATTTTCATGAAGAGACACTTTCTTTGTATATAAGCAAGCCTCTCGTTCTCATTTGTAAATCATTCATTCTTATTCATTTTATTTAATATAATATTTATATCCTCAATGGATAATTTCATATTCCAAGTTTTCTGGAGTAATTAATTTGTAGAAAGAACTTTGTTCACTTCAAAAATTCATCCTCCACATGATCTAACCCCTCACCTCGTCCATTATCATCATCCATGCACTCACCATTCAAATAAAAAGGAGATCAATTTCCGCCAGTTATAAAAAAAAGTAAAAAAAGGAAAAGTAGAGGAGAGTAAGAGCATTACCTGAATTTCCCTTGCTCCACACACACTCCTACTCCCTCTATCCATTCATTGTACCATCCTCACAACCCAAACAACAACATGATTAAGGAATTCTGAGGGAGAAGCAGTTATAGGACATCCTATAGGAAATCCTATAGCAGCCTATCCCACAGGATAGCAATCATCATCTACAGGTCTTCACTAGGATGATCCAAGTGCTCCACAGCTACAGAAGCATCGGATCTTCAGTCACAGACACCTGCAAAATCCAAGAAAACATTAGCAGATAGCAAGAGGAGGAAGAAGAATGACCATGCAACAAATAAACAACGCAACACCTCTGATATTCAACAACTGTAGCATGGCATTGAAACCATAGGTAAGTATCCCGCTCACTCACTCATATGCATCATTTGATCAAAAGTTTTTGTTGGGTTGTGTTATATTCTTTCCACATAGTTAACAGGGGTTTGAGGTGTACCTGTAACCCCACTTTATGGGGTCCAGGGCAGCGCCCTGGAAAATTTTGGTTTTGGACCCTATGTTAGGTTGGGCGGACCCACCTATGGTTTTGTGCATGATTTTTCGCATATGTTTTTTGGACGCGATGGTTTTCGGTCCATGGTATTGGATCGATGGTTTTTTGGTCCATGGTATTGGATGTGATGGTTTTTCGGTCCATGGTATTGGATGCTTCGACATGTATAAATATGTATTGTAACATTGAAACGAGTATAATGAAAAATCAAGCTGGTAGTCTCGGTTTTGAGATCCAGTGGGAAATCTCTGTGTATATGTGTTTTATGTGTTATGCTCTCGCATTTTTTTTTTTTTGTGATTTAGAATTCGTATGCAGGTAATTTCTGTACGGGGTTAAAACCTACATTTGGTATCAGAGCTGTTCTGGCTTCAAGGGGACGCCTTTGTTGCTGAGGGGTTTCGCTGGGGCCTGTGGTAGACCCTGTTCAGTGGGAGATCTGCGAGATCGATTCTGGTGGTGAAAGAAGATGGCGAGCAGCAGAAAGATAGAAATTGAGAAGTTCAATGGTCAGAGTTTTGAGTTGTGGAAACTCAAGATGGAGGATCTGTTGGTGGATATAGATCAGTGGACCACGGTAGATCCGGGTACTAAACCAACGGGAGTGACTGATGAAGAATGGAAGAAGCTGGATCGAAAGGCAAAGAGCACAATACGATTGTGTGTCTCAGATTTAGTATTGATGAATGTATCAGGGGAAGCTACGGCGAAGGCTTTGTGGGACAAGTTGGGGACTTTGTACCAATCTAAGTCTCTGGTGAATAAACTATTCCTGCGGAAAAAGCTGTATAACCTGAGGATGAAAGATGGAGACTCGTGACAGAGCATCTGAATGCGTTTAATACTGTGGTAAGTCAGTTATCATCTGTTGATATTAAAATTTCAGATGAAGATAAGTGCATCAGTCTGTTGTGTTCTCTACCAGATTCGTGGGATAGTCTGGTTATTGCAATAGGTAGCAATGCAACTGCTTTGCAGTTTGATGAAATAGTCCCAGCCTTGCTGACGGAGGAGATGAGACGGAAAAATATGGACAACCAAATGGTGATGCCTTGTCTGTACGAGGACGGTCCCAGAACAGAAACAAAAATAAGTCATCGAGTGGGAGATCTTAATCTAGAGGGAGAATCTAAATCTCCAGGAAAACGTACAAAGGTGGTGTGCTGGAAATGCGGAAAGGAAGGGCACTCAGAAGGGAGTGTAAATCTAAAGCTCCTGATAAAGGAAAGGGATCTGATGATGCTCCTTCTGCAGAGGCGAAAACCACCTCAGATGAAGGTGGGGATGTGTACTTGGCTTCTTCAAGTACACATGTAGATCATGAGGCATGGTTGATTGACTCAGGTGCATCCTTTCACTTCACTCCCCATAGAGAGTGGTTTTGCGAGTATGAGAAATATGATGGTGGTGATGTGTTCTAGGAGATGATAGGAAGGCTAGAATCATTGGTCGTGGAAAAGTAAAGTTGAAGTTGCAAGGTGGAAGGGTTAGAACCATTCCGGGTGTTCTGCATATTCCTGCGTTGGCCAGAAATCTGATTTCTGTAAGCAAGTTGGATGATGCAGGTGTAAAGACAGTGTTCGAGAAGGATACCTGCAAGATGGTTCGAGGAGCACTGGTATTGATGCGGGGAGTTCGGATTGGAATTCTGTACAAGCTGCAAGGTAGCACTGTTGTTGACGGGTGCAATAGTTCTATGGTTCCTGAAAATGGAGCAGAAAATCTAGTGGTCTCTGGAGAGAAGACCATGTTGTGGCATCAAAGGCTTGGACAATTGGAGAGAAGGGCTTTCGAATACTTCATGGTAAAGGTATGGTATAAGGTATGAGTAATAGCTCTCTGGATTTTGATTTCTGTGAAAATTGTGTATATGGGAAGCAGATCGGGTGAGTTTCCTCTCTGGTGGTAAGAGGACGAAACAAATATTAGAGCTTGTGCACAGTGATGTGTTTGGACCTGTGAAAGTTCCATCACTGGGTAGGTCTGTGTACTATGTATCATTTATAGATGACTTCTCAAGGAATACATGGATATATTTCCTTAAGAAGAAATCTGAAGTCTTTGACAGGTTTAAAGAATTTAGGCTCTGGTGGAAAATCAGACAGAGAAGAAGATAAAGGTGTTGAGGACAGATAATGGTGGAGAATTCTGCAGCAAGGAATTTGAATAATTCTGGAAGAAGTGTGGTATAGCACGGCAGAAGACTACTCCATATACACCTCAACAAAATGGAGTTGTAGAAAGAATGAACAAGACATTGATGGAAAGGGCAAGAAGCATGCTTAGTGGTGCCGGTTTAGGACAGGAATTCTGGGCAGAGGCGGTGGATACTGCATGTTACTTGGTCAACAGGTCACCTTCATCAGCGTTGGAGGATAAGACTCCACAAGAAGTATGGACTGGTAAGAAACCCTCTCTTTCACATCTGAGGGTATTTGGATGTGATGCATATGTACATGTTCCAAAGGAGAAATGAACCAAGTTGGATAGTAAATCTGAAAAGTGCATCTTTATTGGGTATAAGGATGGTTTAAAGGCTTATAAGCTTTGGAACCCAGTAACAAGGAAGGTTGTGTACAGGCAAGATGTGGTGTTCGGAGAGGTGAAAGATGTTATTAAACATGAAGTCCAACCAAAGGAACCTGTGAAGATAGAGTTTGAACTAAAGGAGGAAGAATCAGACTCTGTGGCAGAGGAGGAATCAGAAGATGAAGAGCCACAAACTCCGGCTGTGAGAAGATCACCTCGAGAAAGAAGGCAGCCAAAAAGGTATAGTCCATCTGCTTTCTGTTCAAACTTTGCTTTGTCTATTACTGATGATGATCCCAGAACTGTGAAGGAAGCAGTGGATTCAAAGGATGGAAAACTCTAGAAAGAGGCCATG
>APFE031097675.1:148419-171633 GCA_000404065.3 Pinus taeda
TTTAGAGAGTCTGAAAAAACTTAAGAAGACTCCAGGGTTGACCTTTTTCGTAAATTTGTGTCTCCCAAGCCCGAAAAATTATAAAATAATACTTGAGAGAACCGCTTGATCTTTATGACCAAGGAGTACTTTTCTTAATTAGTGCCTTTGATCCGAAAAAGTAAAAAAGCGATTAATGACACGTCATTTTATGACCAATATCGAATTTGAAATGACAAAAATCCAGCAATCTTTTCATGTTTTTACAGTCAGAAAAGGGATGTAAGAGGACCAACTTATTAGTTCTGTTTTAACGAGTTTAAAAAGAAAAACTCGACAATCTTTTCATATTTTAGGAGTCAAAAAAGAGCTTAAAGGTGACTCTAAGGTTTCACTTTTTCGTAAGTTTTAACGAGTTTGAAAAAATGATAAAAATGTACTCATGGTTTTCATTTTTTCATAAGTTTTAATGAGTTCGAAAAAATGATAAAAATGTACTCATATGGTTGACTTTCAATTTAATTTACGAGCAGGAAAAGACGGAAAGAATTCAACATTTTCATTTGTTTTACGAGAATGAAAGATAGCAAAATAATCTTGGGATTTTCATGAGTTTAACGAGTCTTGAAAATAACTGAAATTGAATCGAGATAGGTTTCATTTTTACAAAAGCCTGAAACATAGAAAAACTATGCTTCAAAGTAGTTTCATTTTTACACAAGCTTGAAATAGAGAGAAAACTGTGCTTGATGCCCCCTAAGCATAACTGTGAGAGTGCATGCCCCCAACTTCATTTCATTCAACCAGTTGGATGAAATGAAGGTTCAGTTACGATATCATTCGAAAGACTCGACCTAAAATTGTAATAAAATTATGCAAAAAACTGAAATAACTAACCTAAATATACAACTTAACATTTATGAGATCTAGTCAAACTCTCGACTCAATTAGAGGAGGATTTGTTTCCTTTTTTAATGAGCTTGACACAGGAAAAGAACTATGCTCGGATTCGGTTTCATGTTTATGCAAGCTTGAAACGAAAAACTATGCTTGTTATAAGTTCGCATGCCCCCAACATAATGACGCAAATCAAGGTACATGCCCCCCATGCATTCAACCAGGTGGATGAAATGAAGGTTTACTTTTGAAATCTTGGAAAGATTCGTGGGAGTTGTTTCATTTTTTAGTGAGGTTGACACAGGAAAAGAACTATCCTCAAAACCCTTGTTTCATTTTTTAAATGAGCTTGACACAAGATAAGGAATTATGCTCATAACTACTCTCTAAAAATCTACCTAACAAGGAACTATACTCCAAAAACCTTGATTCATTTTTTAACAAGCTTGACACAAGACAAGGAACTATGCTCATGACTACTCGCTACAATCTACCTATATAACCTATCCTTGTTTCATTTTTTAATGAGGTTGACACAAGACAAGGAACTATCCTCGAACCTGATTCATTTTTTAACTAGGTTGACTCAATAACAAGAACTTTCCTCGAGACCAACTGATTCATTTTTTAACGAGGTTGACACAGTAAAAGGAACTTTCCTCGACAACCTGTTTCATTTTTTAACAAGGTTGATACAGGAAAAAGCTATCCTCGCGGACACCTGTTTCATTTTTTAACGAGGTTGGCACAAGAAAAGGAACTATCCTCGCTCTCACTGATCATGGCTTGAGAAAAATGAATATGATTGTATTAATTCAAATGAAAGAAGAACTTTACAACCTGTGCCTTGATGTTGTACAAGCTCTTCCCAGGGTCCGACAACAAGTCTCCTCTACTTTGACAAGTTTCACTCACTTCCCAATGAAACCAAAAGGTATGTGATATCTCCTCTCAAGTTTAACTAGGAAGTCCCAATTCCATCAGCATTTACCCTAAAAAATGTTCAGCTTCTAACCTCCCTAGTAACCAGCCCAATGCCTTAATTTATAGTGCAATGGAGGGAAGTTACTAGGTCCTCCTTCAAAGGGATAAAGCCTCCTTCAAAGGGATAGCTACTCTCATCAAGGGATTAGGTCCTTCTATTTTGGGATGCATGAACCACCTTGGAGCGAACAATCCACGTCAAATTCCTTCTAGAATCATCTAGAATTAACCCAAAGTGAGTTTTTTAGTATAAACTTGCACCTTTTTGACTTTCACAAGGGTCCGCACCCACCCCTTTATAGACAGAGCGGGCAGATCCACAGGTAACATGAACAAAGGGTGCGGGACCGCATGTAACAGTGAGAGAAAGTGCGGAACCAGAGCTTTATTTATTTTTAATGTCTTTCTCTCATTTTCAAAGCTTGACATGAAGAGCTGAGGTCTGAGACTTTATTAGGAGGACAGTATAAGTGATGATAGACCCATACTGACTACAAATAGTCATGGTGACGATATTTTTGTGTAACACTCTTTACTTTTGTGACTTAGATAGCAGCATTAGGTTAGTGTTGATTTAGCAATTCTGCTTAGCATAACTGTTTAAATGGTTAATTAGGATATGATGTGATTTAGCATTACATGTTGTTTTTGTCATTACTGTAATATAGTAGCCCTTTTAGAATAAATTTTCTCTTCTTCCATCAAAGAATCAACCTTCTTCTGACTCTATAGAATTTTGGCTTGGAACCCTTGGGGTCTCTCGCTGGATGAACAGTGACAACAGGAAGGACCTTCACTTTTACTTGTGCATATAGCACTATCACCTCCAAGTTTGTACGACCCCGGGCTGATAAGTAAAGCTGGTAGCCCAGGAGTTGCAGAATCCTTGCTACAATACTGGTGCTCATCAGGGGCATTATGTCTCATGTACTAAGATTTTATTGTATTCAGTCCTGGCCTATGTCTTTCTAGGAGAATTATGTATATGGTATCCATTGTATTATTTTATGGCCCATTAATGTGAACATATCATGTACTTTGTAGCTTAGTACCACATTGTTGGGCTCACCATTATTCTTTGTATGCAGTTATCTCGGTGGGTATGGGTATGCCTCCCCTGCCTCATTTGAGATCATGTACTCCAACATAAAATAAAACTTCTATTAGTTTAATAGGTCCCACCCCATCCATTTTTTTCCTTTCTTGCATTGATTTAGTTCTCTTTCTCTCTCTCTAACTCTGCTTTGGTGTCTCGTAGAAGTGTAACCTACAACGTATTTCAGTCATACAATTTTCTTCTAACACTCATATGTTGGGGGGAATTTGTTATCACCAAAAAATGATCACCTAGCCATTTCTTACTAGGTGTGTTCGTATGAAAATTCCTGGAAGATGTACCAAAAACCATCACTTAAGTCACTAAGTGACAAGTGACCCTAAAAGCAAGTTGATGTTGTTGTTATTCTAGATCTACAACACACGTGAAAAATTTGTAGTAAAAGGAAACAAGATCTAAAACAAATAGCAATAAAATGATGTATCTAGAATAATAACCTAGTGGAAAGATGATTTTAAACAAATAAATCTTTATCAATAACACCTGGTGAAGGATATCTATAGATTGGTATGTAAGTTCCCCTTCGCGGGATTGGTCCTTTAATATAGTTGATGTTTCATAAATAGAATTCCCTCTCTAAAATCATGTGAAAAGCCCAAACAAAGTGAAGAACTCAAATGGGAGCTTAAGAAAATGATGATAATATTGACGATGATAATGATCATCGTGAGGAATGAATGAAAAACCCTCATTTATATTTAATCTAAAAAATGGAGAATAATAAAATATTATTGACCAAATTCAGATCTAACTAGTTGGAATACTTTATTATATTTATTAGAGAGGGAAAACTAATTTAAAATGGTTAAATTCCTTTATTTAGAAATAATTAACAAATAAAATGATTTATTAACTATTTCACGAGAAACAAGAAAGGCGTGAAATCAAAATAATTATTAAATAGTGATTTAAGAATTATTCTAATAACATAAATAAGGAAATTCAAATAAATAATGATTTATTTAAATATTCCTAAAGGATTAGTCAAATGGGAGAAGGAACAATTATTAAATAATGGCTTAATAATAATTCCTAGAGAAAATTAAATAAATAATGATTTATCCAATTATTCTCATAGGGGTTTTTTATTTAAATAAGAAAATAATTTAATAAAAGTGGTTTACTAAAGTATTTTCCATAGTGAAAGTGATTTTACTATGGTAAAATTAAATCTAGATGGTGTATTTCGATCCAATTAGTTAGAAATGGCTAGGTGATAATTTTTTGGTGATAACAGATTGCCCCCAAATGTATGAGTATTAGGAGAAAATTGTATGACCAAAATATGTTGTAGATTACACTTCCACAAGCCACCAAAAGGGGGGTCACACAGAGAGAGAGAGAGATGGACAAATAACGGAGGAGGCAAGACCTACAATACTGATAGAAGTCTCTTTTTATGTGGTATTACATGATCTTAGATGAGGTGAGGGAGGCATACCCATACCCCAAAGATAACCGAGTAGAAAGAATAATGGTGAGCCCAACAATGTGGGATGGAGCTATAAAGTACATGATACATGATACACTGGCATCAATGGGCCAAAAAATAATACAACAGATCCCATATACATAATGCACTTGGAAAAAAACATAGGCCATGATCGAATACAATAACATCTGAGTACATGAGATATAATTCCCTTCAAACTGACATGGGGAGTGGGGATCACAAACAAGGAAGCCTTTTTGAACATGAAAGGGCTATGAAAATTTGAATGTATCATCTCGAGGAGACATGCATGCTATGGGAATTGCAAGTAGTGGAAATCAAACCCTTCAAATCTACAGAACTACATCAGAGACTGGATCAACATCTGTGGTCATTCGGGCATGTGGGGGTCTACCTAAAGGGCCACCCCCTCATGAGGTCTAGAAAATCTCACACACACCTAAGAATCACTCGGATAATCGTCTCGATCATCGAACCGTTAAGTGTACAAATCTCAATCATGCGATAAGGAGCTGATTTCGAGCATGTGAGAAATAATCAAGTCGAAGGGAAAGAATAAGTCACTTTGCCTTATTTTATGCACCGAACAAATATGGAAGCTGGAACCAAGGTACATCACCCTATAGACTACTCTTCTGGAATAAATGTATTGAGCTTGACATAAGAGACTCTGCTAGAGTTACGGCAATGAGGAATCCTCAACAAAGGCATGATGGAACATAGCAGAGTGGCTGATGGAATAACACCAGGGATGATGATGGAAGGAAATATGATGGATGGAAGACTGATGACTTCCCTTGCCAGAGCATAATAAAAATGGTTGACATAGCAACGACTGACTCAAAGATGGTCAATGACTCAAACGAGGGTTCGACAAAGATGGAGTAGAAGGAATGGAGGCCAAATATCATAAAATGGAAGAAATGTGGCATGATGATGAATAAAAAACTATAACGAGACACAATGTGGACTCAGAACAAAATCCATAAGTATAAGGATGACACATATCAGATGCTTTGAACAAGGGTGACTCAATGATGTTGCTACATGGGGGAGGCTCGGTGGGGACCATAAAAACATGAGTAAATGATGGTTACTCAAGAAAAAAAATTGACAGGAGAGTCAACCAATGCAAAGGTAAGGTGGTAACATAGAATGGGTGGTTGAAATGAAGAGATTCGATTTTAAAGGGATGTAAAGTGAAACTTCATGGAAAAATGGCTTCCAGGTGAAGTGTCAAAATACCAAAAACAAAGAGAGACCCATTATAGAACTCGGTGAGAGCTTTCTAATGGTGCTAACCATTGATCAAACAGAGCTATGGTTTGGTTGCAATGGGAAATGGAAAAAACTATGGTTTTTCTTATAAAAGGGCCTTTTGCCTCCAAATCCAATTCATTTGCATAATGAGCGATGGAGAATTTGGAGAGGAGGAGAAGTCCCTAAATATTGTGGAGATCATAGCAGAAAAATAAACCATTGGAATTTGGATCTGTGGCTTTTAGGTAGGTGGCCTTACTTGTCTAAAAATGGCCTTAATGCCTTGGGGAAGAATGGTTCCTGGTGAAAAATCAGGGAATAAAAGGTCACCAGAATGAACTACTAGAGGAGGCCTAGAGTCACCCTCACCCACTAAGTCAAACATGGGGACTAGGTGGTAAGTATTATGTCACATATAATAGAAAGGTTGAAAATATGGTATCAAGCATATATGATATGTGATGTGTATATTGCTCGTTGGGGAGGCCGATAGGACAAACTATCCAAAGAATGGGAGAATAATCGACCATACCTAGATCAATGGGGTCTAGCTTGAGACTTGTGTTAATCAAGTGATAAGATGGCCAGGTGACATCATCATGCCCCCAAGCATGGGATATTTCCCCCAAGCATATGCTTTTGAGGGGACTAATTTGGTATGTAAAGGTGGGAATGATGCCCCTTAGCAAGAAGAGTTTGTTGAGCACCATTTTGTTCCAAGAGTTCAAATAAAGGATTCAAGCATCCTGTCTGACCTGGCATGAGATCCTCCAAAGGATATGAGGAGATGGAGGGGCATGTGTTCCCCCCCCCCCCCATTTTGTATGGATATATGGAGTATGCTATGGGCATACTAGATGTAGTTAGAGTAGTGGACTCCAAATTGTTTTTGATAATTTATTTCACCATTTGTTTATGGTTGTCTTCTTATGGGAAGAATAGATAGATACACTTAGAGAAAGGAAATGGTGGATTACCAATCTCGTTGGGCACTGCATATATGAATGAAATGGGTCGAGTATATGGGTTCGTATACATAGTGTTACTATATCAAAGAGTGGCTTCAGATATAAGGAATTGAAGCTCACCTATAAAACATGGTGGTTGAACAACAACAATGTCTACGGGGCTAGGTTGTTGAGGTAAGATGGAGAGATGATTAAGTGGATCATCCCTAGAGTGATTGGAAGTGATATGGGACTCTAGAGGTTCTTCTGTAGGGGGAAGAGATCCTGGCAGAAAAGGATTAGGAGAGACAGAAGAAAAAGGAGGTGGTCCTTGAGGAGATGTATCATTAGGCATGGTTGATTAAGTCACAAAAGGTTGTGAAGGTGAAGATTATTGTGTAGACATAACATATTGTTTGAGGGAGACCTACAATGCTTGGAGCATGCAAACACTCAATGAGCTAGGCTCAGAAGGAGTAGGCGGTGGGCCATAGTAAGCACCAAGAAAAGAGGAATCCTTTTAGACTCTGAGAGAAACAGACAAGAAATTCTTATTGTCAGCCACAAAGGATATGTTGGGCTAAACCAAAGTTTGGGATTTTGGATCATAATATGTCAACTGATTAATGGTGATGATCTTTCCATTGTAGGGACAACACATCTTTCGGTGAACCGCAGATGTGACAACTGACATGGCATAAGTATAACTATGATCCAAAAGGATGTTATAGTCAAGGGGAGCATCAATGCCTTCGATGTCAATACAGATGGTCTTGCCATGAACTATGACTAGGAAATTGTGATATAAGCCAAGGGGCTATGAAGGATGACCATCCCTTACATGCAAATTGATGGTGGATGGGGATAGATTAGGGGATCCATGTTGTTTCCAAACATTGGTGGCCATCACACAGGTGGATGTGCCTTTGTTAATGATACACTGCTGGACAATGGCATTTCTAATGGAGGATATAATTTGGAAAGAAACAAATGTAGGTAAAGGAGGGTTATTCGACTTGTCAACATGGAAGAAAATCATATGATCGTATTGAGGATCTAGGGTGCCTAGAACATATAGTAGAGATTTTCATTGTGATGGGAATGTCTGGAGGACTTCCAGCATTGACATGGCAGCAGGAGACTGCGCCAAGTCATCTACTATGCGATATGTATGGGTGGCTTTGACAGAAGTAGCATTTCTGTGTAACGGACCTTTGGGGATCTTGGGTATGACCTCAACCTTAGGTTGATGGATCTATAAGGTACCATTGGCTGTCGATAGATTCTTGGAAAACACTTTGGTAGGAAATCAATCGTAGATGTAGCAGGTGGCTGGTCATACTGACGCGATCAATTCTGGAGGTTGACTTGTTCGGTGTTTACAACATCAAAGTTCATCATGAGAATCTAATAATTGCGATGACCATATGAAGGAGTTGGTTGAGAAGCCTAACCTTTTGGAGGTTTGGAAACTATATACCCTTGTTGAGGAAAAGGGTTGGTAAGCACAACGGGTTGAGATGAAGCAGGAAGGGGAGGATGAGAAGAAGTTTGTGATCCTCGAGAAGATGTTTGAGCTTCCCATACTTGGCGCATATAAGGTAATAGGGGACACTCATGAGTATAATGAACATAAACCCCACAATAAGCACAAGGTTTGTTCGTACGAAGAACCTTGTTTTACTTGGGTTGACCACCTTGTTGCTAGGTTGCGGGGTTAGGTGGGGACCTTAAGGGGCATTAGATGGAGCACCCTCGTTGCCTTGATTACCTTCCTGTTGCTAGTTCCTATTTTCCTTCCCATTATTTTTTTTTTTGGGATTTGAGGGATTGGGACCACTCTGTTGGGCGTACAATTGTCCTTGTCATGGAGGTGCTTGCTGCGGTGGAGGGGGAGTAGGCATGGGGGGATAAGTCAATGGTGCCACAGGAGTTGGAGCACTAAGCTATGCATATGAATAATATGGAGATGGGGAAACGTTGGTATAAGAAGGTTGTGCAACAGCTAGCTCTGGAATTGATTGATGCATACATGGATATGCATATGGTGTGATGGGACCTGGATAAGGAGTGCCCTGATAAGGATTGGGGGAGGCATAATTGTACATGGGACTGGTCCCTCCCTGAGGTTGACCATAACTCATCTAAGGAGGAGAATATGGTTGAGGGTATGAAAGAGTTCCAAAAATTCCATCTGTGCCATGAGATTCCCCTGACATATTAGCAATATCAGGCCAAGGCAAATCAGGGATGACAGTGTAGACATAACTTGTTTGGGTGTAAACCAGGTCAAATTTAAGAGCTATCAGGAGAGCTTCTTCCTCAGATTGAGCAAAGTGAGAAGCGACATCTTTCACAAAAGGGGTGAACAACGATCTAAGAAACCAATTCATATAGATTGAGTCTTTGAAGTCAGGAGCATGACACATGCTCCTTCTTCTACGCCATTCCTAAACATGGTCGGAAAGGAAAGTGACATAAGTTTGACAGAATGAAGTCAAAAGTTTAGTACCAATATCTTTTTTTTTTTTGTAAATCAGCTTTTGTATTAACAGAGAAAAAGTATAGTACAAAACTTCTGCTTTAGCAGATTAATGGCTGCTAGACAGTAGGCTTGTCTACTTAGAAAAGAAAGACACAGGCACACCTCGCAGGGTGGCAGAGAATTAAAACATTCCAAAACATACTGGTTCCAAGTACAGAAGACATAGCAGGAGTTGCAAAAGAGGAGGCGTAGGAAGCGATCAACAAAAAGAGGAATGAGACCTCCGTAGTCAACGGTTGGCATGTCCTGGCTTGGGAGGGTTGCCTGGCTGGGTGCCAGAAGAGTCCCCCCGCTGAGTCTCAGCAAGATTGCTGTCGTTGCCAATGACATTGCGCAAGAGCTTGATTAACACAGTGAGCTTTTTGTTGATGCAGTCCGCTTGTTGGTCCAGCGAGGAGAGCTTAAATTCGATACTTTACACCACCGCCATGTGGTCATGCTCCATGGCCTCAGTGTGTTTCTTGAGATTGCGCAGCTGCTCTGCCTGATCTTCCTGGGCGTCCAAAACTTTAGCGAGGAGGGTCTTCATACGCCAAGCTTCAGCTTGGGTCCGGACGAACTGGGTGGCTTGCGTATGGGTAGTTCCCGGGTCCAGGAGCCAATCCACTTCCTTCCCCAGTTGATGGTTCGAAACCTGTGTTTCCTATTCCTTAACGTTGGTCTCCAATTCGCTTATTTTGTGCTTGTTGCGCTGGGAAGTCCTGGTTTCGTACATTGTCTTTGCTTGCTGGAGGTCTTTAATTGCCGATTGGTTTCGACAGCCTTCCCCCTTCATTGCGTTGCTTGTAGCCACTGAGAGATCCTGCACTGAGTTTGCAGAGGGAGCGGGCTTAGACTTACTACGCACTAAAAAAATGCTTTTCCTTGAGGCCGTGATGGTTGTTAAATAACAAATGATCAGGAGGTGATCTGTGAGTGGCTGCTGTTGTCTGTGCCACTTGCCTATCCGATCGGCATAATTGCTGCGCGATGGGAGGATGGTTAGATCTTGAAATGATTGCCAGCCTTTACGATCACCATCATCTTCTTCTTCCTGAGCCTGCCAAGTGTGTTGTGTCCTGCCTTTCTTACGGAGGCTGATTTCAAAACGGATCTTGGGGGGTGCGTATCTCTTGATCGCCTGCGTCTGACAGATATGCCTTATGTCATTCGTCCTTCGGCTCTTGCTTGATTTAATGATGTTGGCTGAGTAAGCATGTCTAATCACCGGACACATTAAATTATTCCATCCTTCGATCTCCTGTCTCTGCCGGCATCATGTCCGGCCTGGCTAGCTGCATGCACTTATCTTGGAGCTCTGGGCAGTTGATGTCTTGCCACCAGCTATCCCACCTTGCGTTGGGGTGTTCAATCCTGAAGTTCGCCAGGTGGTCAGCGACCGTGTTACCCTTACGACGGATCGCCTGAAAGGTGAGACCTTTCATTTCCTCGAGCATTTTGGCAATGTTATCAGTTACCTGAGCTAAACGCCAATGTTTCGTTACCTTGCTTACCGGCATGCCTCTGTAGATTTTCCTAGCTGTGGTGATGGCAACTTCTGAGTCACCTTCGATTACTGCATTGCCTGTTTGGTTCAATCTGAGAATTCTTTACCCTTTTTCCAGAGCTGCGAATTCCATCTCGTTGTTGGTACCTTCTCCCAGTGCTTGACTGTAAATGTATAGAATTTTCCCTTTGTGATTTCTGATGACTCCTCCTATACCTGCTAGACCAGGATTACCTCTTGAGGCACCATCGAAGTTTAACTTCAGGAAGCCAATAGGGGGCCTGTGCCATCCAATTGGTCCCGTTCGAGGTTCTTGCTGGCTGCTTGTGGTTAATATGTTGTGCCCATTATCCAACTTGAAGAGTTTCAGAATTTGCTGGTCTCTGGCTGAGAGTTGGTTGTCGGGAACTGTGCTACATTTTGCCAGGGTCAGCTGTCGAACATTTTCAGTTAAGGTGAGTTGCGAAAACTCTAAGTTCCTATGATCATTCTGAAATATTCACCTGTTCCTTTCCTTCCAAATGGTCCAGGTTATGAACCCTGGCAGGACTTTCCAAATACTGTTAATTCTGAGATTGTTAGAGTAGTCGCTAGGCCAATGCAAAATGTTATTTTGGATGGAGTCTTTGTCCCTGTTGTTTTGTTGCATGGTAGTTTCTATCCACTTCCATAAGTACTCTACCCATTCGCATGTATTGAACAGATGATTTATGTTTTCTTCTGCTGTTCTGCAAAGGGGACATATAGAGGGACCTGAGAATCCTTTTTTGCATAAATTTTCCCAGGTAAGGGTTTTTCCTTGCATGAGGAGCCAAAGGAAGGTCTTTATTTTAGGCCAGAATAGGGCGTCCCAAACCTTGATGCTCCAGGGCATGACCTCCCCGTGTTCATAATGCTCCAGCTGCTCCCTTGCTTCTTTGAGGGTGAAATTGCCGCTTCCTTTCATTCCCCATCTTAGCTTGTCCCTTTCTGTAGATGTTCTTATCTTTATTTTGTTTAGAGTGCTTAGCAAGTTCCTTATGTTGTCATTTCCTGCGATTGAGGTGCCAGTGTTAAGGAGTGACCATTCCCTCTAGTCCTGTTCGCTGTTGCCGTGGCTCCAGTACTGATGGACCTTGTAATTGCCCCTGCTCTGACATTCCCTTTTGAAGTTCTCCAGGTCTGGAGTAACAAGGCGATGTAATTTCTACCAAGCATCCTCCCAAAAGAACGCCGTTTCCCCGTTGCGGATTTCCCAAAAGCTATGGTCTTGAATTATGTTGTGGTTCCACCTAGCTAAATTCCAAATGGGAGACCCTTCTGGCATGTCCTGCAACCTAATTAGGTCCTGTTCACTGCAATCTGGAGTGTATTTCTCCTTCCAGTGCCTTGCCCAAGGTAGAGTGGGTTCTTTTAACCAGTGCCACCACAGCTTAGCTCCACAAGTCATGCTGATGGTGTGGGGGTCTATTAGATTTAGGCCCCCTGTTGCTTTTGATTTACAGATTTTGTTCCAGGCCACCAAAGTCCATTTGTTTTTTTCCGAATTGCCTTTCCATATGAACGATCTCTGGATGGTTCTTATCTTGTGAAGGATACCTTGAGGGGCTGGCAGGATGAAAAGCATGTACTGTGGGATGGCTTGAAGGATTGCCTTAGTTAGGACTAATCTGCCCACAAAGTTGAGGGCTCTGTGAGTCCAGTGTCTGCATTTGTTCTCCAATTTTGCCAGAATTTTTTCCCAGTGATGTTTTTGCCAAGGTTTGGAAGTTAGAGGGGCGCCAAGATACTTAGAGGGTAAATTGCCCCGTCTAAATCCAAGAATATTTGAAAGATGTTTCTGGATTGCAAGATGAGTATTAAAGAAAAAAATGGTAGATTTAGCGTGATTAATTTCCATACCCGACGCTTTGCTAAAGAGGCTTAGGATATTTTTGAAAGCCACATCTTCTTTCACCGTAGGGGTGCCGTGCAACATGGTGTCGTCCACGAACTGCTGCTGCGTGGTTGCAGGGATAGATTGCAGGGGATGAAGCCCTCTAATATTGCCTTCTGCTTTTGCTTTATGAATAAGTCGACTTAGACCTTCCATGAGGATCACAAAAAGGAAAGGGGAGAGAGGGTCTCCCTGCCTGATGCCCCGGGAGGGGGAGAAGGGTTCCGAGGGGGAGCCATTGACCAAGATGGAGAAATTGGAGGATTTAATTAAAGCAAGAATCCATTTAATCCATTGATAATCAAAGCCAAAGGCTGTAAGAACAACTTCCAGATATTGCCAGTTGACTTTATCAAATGCTTTGGAGAGATCCAATTGCATTAACATACCTGCTATCTTCCTGGTCTGGAGAGTGTGCACCATCTCTTGAGCTAAGAGGATGTTGTCCAGGATTTGTCTGCCCTCCACATATCCGGACTGTTCTTCCGAAATTAGATTGGGAAGAATAGACTTGAGTCTATTAGCTATAACTTTGGAGATGATCTTGTAGATCACATTACAAAGAGCTATAGGTCTAAACTTCTCCGGAGAGTTGGCATCCTCTTCCTTTGGAACAAGAGCTAGGAAGGTGGAGTTTAGTGATTTGAGAATGGAGCAGGAGCACCTTGAATCTTCAACAACTTTCCATACCTCTGTTTTGATGGTGGGCCAGCACGCTTTGTAGAAGTTTATGGTGAAGCCATCAGGTCCTGGAGCCTTGTCATTTGGCATGCTTTTGACGACCTCCTCCACTTCCTCCATTGAGACTACTCTGAAAAGAGTGAGATTTTTCTCAGTAGTTATGATGTTGGGAATGGCCTAAGCTAGAGACTCGATTGCCTCTGTTCTTTCATCCTGCGTCTCCTGAGCAATGTGTTTGAAATTCCTGGTGAGTAGTGAAGAAATGTCCTTATGATTTTGCAAATTTTCTCCTGCTTCATTTTTGAGTCTGAGGATTTTATTTGCACTTTTGTAGTCTAAAATGGACATGTGGAAAAACTTTGTGTTTTGCTCTCCTTCCTTGAGCCACTAGACTCTAGATTTCTGTCTCCAGAGTGTTTCCTCCTGTTGACAACAGAGTTTCCATTGAACCATCAGATATTTTTCCTGCTCTTTGGAGACTTCACTAATATTCCCCGAGGTCCAGCTCTTGTAAATATATCGAGCTTGCTTTCTATTACGGATTTTTCCTGAAAGATATTTTCGAATTATATTGCATTCCATTGCTTGATTTTTCTTTTAATGTATTTTAGTTTGCTTTGGAGCTTGAAAATTTTGGTTCCTTTTATATTCAATGGTTCACACCACCACTTCTCCAGCATTTTAACAAAGTTTGGGTGCTGCAACCAGAACTTTTCGAATCTGAAAGGCTTGTTTCTAGGAGTGCCTAGGAAGGCAGCTTCTAGTGAGATAGGCCAGTGATCCGATCCTCCACTGGGAAGGATGTCAGAGTCCACTGTGATGCCTTCTAGTATGATTCTTTATGAGATGAGAATCTATCCAATCGAGAAGCTATTAGTTTCTCTCCTCCTCGTCTATTGTTCCAGGTGAAGGAGCTATTTTTGGGAAGGATGTCTACTAGTTTTGCAGTTTCAATGAATTCTGCAAAGAGCTCTGCATCCCTGTTGAGCCTTCTTGTTCCTCTTTTTTTCTCCAAGAGAGAGGTTATCATGTTGAAATCTCCACCCATAATGATCTTCGAGGTGAGATGTCTAAGTTGTAGACTCATGAGTGAATTAAGGAAATGAAATTTCTCTTCTAATCGTTGTGGCCTATAGACATTTATGCATAAGTAAGTTTCAGAGTTACCTATTACTTGAACTTTCGTGGCAATGTAGGATCTGGTGGCCTCCATTGAAAGGACACTCACTACTCTAGTGTCCCAGAGAGTGGTGATGCCTCCCTCCCATCTTTGACTAGCTACTTCTATGAAGTCAATAGGTTTGCCTAATTTTTTGCTGATGTTTGCCATGTGAGTAGTGGCAAATTTGGTTTCTTGTATGAACATGATGTCCGACTTTTATCTTTGGAACTTCCTTTGGAGAAGTATTTTCTTTGCTAAGCTGTTGAGCCCTCTTGCGTTCCATGAGACTATTTTCATTTATAACAAGGATTGTTAATGGTAGGATGGGAAGGCATTGAGTGCCTTCATTTTGCCTGAGTTTAGCATTAGGATCCCTAGATCATGCAGCACCTCACCATTTGTTCTTCGTCCCCTTTTTTTTTTTGCTTGAGGCCAGTTGGATTGAGGGAGATACCCTTGGAATGGTTTCCTGTGCCTGTTGCAATGCCTAATCTTCTATTTTGCTTGTCTAGTTCCGCCTTCTGTCTTGCTATGAATAGGTCACTGATCTTCCTTAATTCCTCTTATGGGACGTTTTCTAGTCCTTGGGCTTTCCAGTTTTCCTCTATGACTGGAAGATTTACACTTGCCTTCTCGAAGGCTTCATTGAGCTCCATCTCGTCACTTCCCCCATCACTGGTTAGCATTTTCGTGTCTTCATCATGAGTTCCTTCATGCTCGTGCCTGTGGGCCTTGGAACTGAGTGGATCTTCCTCCTTTTCCTTCCTGTTATGGTCTGGCTAGTACTTTTGCTTCTCAGCTCTCTGCTCTTCCACATTTGTTTCTTCAGTGTCTGTGTCTGTTTCCAGAACGCTGAAAGTGTTGATGGTGTTGCCTGGTCCTACCCCTATTCTGTTTAATCGTCTTCTGTTGGCTCTTTGTCTTGCCTTTGGTTTTGTAAAGATTTCCTTGCTCTGTGTTTCTAGCA
Source organism: Pinus taeda (assembly GCA_000404065.3). Taxonomy (NCBI): domain Eukaryota; kingdom Viridiplantae; phylum Streptophyta; class Pinopsida; order Pinales; family Pinaceae; genus Pinus; species Pinus taeda. The sequence continues at coordinate 163,813 of APFE031097675.1, forward strand.
TAGTTTTGAGAGCTTCTTCTGTTCTGTTTAGAGGACAGCCTCTTACGAAGTGGCCGTGTTCATGACACTTTCTGCATCAGAATGGGATTTGTTCACAATCAATGGCTTGAAAGTAGTCTTCATCTCTGAACTCCAACCATATGCCTTCATGTAGGGCTCCTAAGACGTCCAAATCCACAACAAATTCTAGCACATGAGGTGTATCGTCACTAAATAGTTACTTCTGAGGCTTTAATAAAGGTTCCCAACCTGTCTCCGATTTGTTTGAGGGTTGCTAAGCCCCAGTAGTCTATTGGAAGGGAGAATAGTTGGATCCACACTGGAACTTGTGTGAAGGTTTCTTTTTCTGGGACAAAGTTTGTTTTCCAGGGTCTCATGTAGAGTCCCGCAGAAGCAAAGAAATAGGGACCTCCATCAAAACCCCTATCCTTATCCTCTAAGTTTGTAAAAACAACAGTAAAGAAACCTTTTGCTCCTAGGTGTAGTTTGATATCACCTTTGGGTTTCCAGTGTTGCTTGATCCATTGACAGAGGGCGTGCTCCGTTGGCCACAGTCCCATGAACTTGCATATGACTGCATGTTCTGACATATGCTCGCGATGGGCTTGAATCTCCGGATCTATGTAGACTACTCTGAAGGTTTCTTTTTCTTTGGTTTGCAAGCTCCTTGCATAGCTTTGTTGGTGCTAGGAGTGGAGGATGTCTGTTTGTCCCTCTCTTCTCGCCTCTGTTTCTCTGCATCTTGCTATTCTTCTTCTTCTGTTTGGGCATTTATTAAGCCTGTGATCCTTTGGTCTTCATCTGCATTGTTTTTCTTGTCTTCCTTTCCATTAGTTACTTTGTCTTTCCTTTTGGAGCTGCTTCTGGTTTCCGCTGGCATTTTCTGTTCCCTTTCTGTGTTGGTGCCGCTGGAGTCCTTGCGTTCACCATATCCCGAGATTTGTAGAACCTCCTGCGCTTTCTATTTGTGCATGACTATTTGTTTGAATGATGGGGTCCCTGTGGACCCCCCGCTTACCATTTGTCGGGTCAGTCCGCGACCTCTGCTGAGAAGATCTGCTATTCTGTCTTTCTGTGCTGCCAGAGCTGTCTCTATTTTGGCAGGATGGAGGCGTTAAACATGTTATCACTCAGGTTGTTCCTTGCTTCCTAAAGGGAATATGGCCGAGGTAACCACTAACCAATATTTTAGTTACAGGTCCTAGCCTACCTGCAACCAGAGAGGGCTCTCTCTTTATGATTTAGCTTTGTTGGTGGGTGATTTTAAGCTAGTTATGGTGTGCTGATTTTGTTTTTGAATTTGGTTGGTTGATGAATTCAAATAGAGTTGAGGTATAAATTACAGAACAGTTTGGGCCATTGGGCAATGGAGTTCAGGGAAGTTTGCTGCTAAAGTATGTTTCTGAAGACAGAGTATTGCTGCAAAGCCAGATAGGCATCTGTGGAACAATTTTTTAGATTATGTAATGAAGTTATGGAATTAGTGAGTGAAAGGCAATTGAGAATCTTCCACTATGCTAACAAGGGGAGAAATGAAAGCATTGCTTAAGAGCAGTTAAGAATTCTTAAACAATATTCACAGTGAGAGAATTAGTTTAGACATGAGAAATTAAGAATTAATATCCATGGCTAATCCAGAAGAAAACATATTTAGAAATAGAGATTGAGCATAGGGTGTATTCAAACAAATCCTAAGCTATTCTTTTTCTCTATTTACTATGATCATGAACATATATGAATTATTGCATAGACAGAAAAACAAGAACACAGTTCAGAATAACTTATTGTTCCAGTAAATGACATAGGAATCCTGCAACATAACAGAGCCATCATTTCCACCTTCATACAGTATAGGAACCAGGAACTCCACCAGCAATTTGTATTAGCAGAATGTCTCAGATATACAATACAACCCTTCTGAAAGCGTTTCACTACAACCGACCCTCAATACGTTCTTTGAGGGGATATATATACAAAAAATAGGATAAAATATCTAAATAGTGAGTTATTGTGCAATAAATTGCACCACCAACTCTCTTACAAACTGTAAATGAAAGATATAACTACAACAATTAATGTTTAGATGGCAGCTATCTTTCTGTCAGACAACTTTTGACTTTTTGGCTCAGGAAAGTTGGTTGCAGCTGTGCCTTTAATTCTGCGTTAGTTGAGCCTGTTGTCGGAGTGCTTTGAGGAGTCACTGTACGGATGCTTCCTGTGATATCTGTGTGCTGGATTATCTGCTGACTTGTACTGTGACTGAGATCTAAATTTTCACAAAAAGGAATAATACAGTGGAATCACCTGGGCAGAACTTCCAGCATTTCCTGCCACCAATCAGCTGGAGGTAGCTGATGTCTCCTTATTTTTACCAGTGTTTCATCTGCTTCAGTATATCTGTAAAAATTTGGAGGCACTTCAAACAAATGATTTATCTCATGCTCAATAAAAAATAAATTTTCTAATTTGTCATACCGAGACTGCCTAGAGGGAGGCCCTGCTTCTTCTGTGGAGCTGCTGGATGCTGTGATTTGATTCTCAACATAATTGTTAATCCTTGTGATATATTGATCATATGACAACAGTTGTCCTGTGCTAGTCACTAGGCTTGGCAGTCATTTATCCTGCAATACTGTCATCTTTGCCCTGAATTCATCAATTTCTGCCTTCATATCCTGACATTTTCTTTCTAGAGTTTGAGTGAAATTTCTCAAAGTCAGCACTTTCTTAGCTATCAGGATAGTGTCTGTTCTGCTGTTTATTTCTAGTGCTGCCAATTCCTCCCTAGTGTGAGAATTGAGGAAATGTATCATTTTATTGGCCTGCTCAGGCATGATTCCTAGTGCTGTTCTGGCCTTTTGTATCTCAACATGAGCTATGCCTATTAGTTCAATTTGCTCATGTATTGCCTGGATTGACCTCCATTGGTCATGGATTGATTGGCCAATTTTGGCCCAGATTATCTTCTTGATTTCTGCCAGAGTTTTTCCTAGAAGCAATTCTTTTTCCAAAGCTTTCACTTTGGCTTCCAAGGCCTTTATCTCTCTCTGCTTCTCTGCTAAAGTAATCTTGGATTTGTCATAGCTGGCCTCTGGCTTGGCCAGTCTATCTTTGGCTTCATTGGTTTCTGTCACCTGAACCTCAAGTTTCTTGACAGCTTTCATCAAGTCCTCCATACTCATGCTAGATTCTGCTGCTGCTGTTGCCTCTGTTGCTGATGTGGCTGTGGTTGGTGCTAGAATGGCAAGAGGGGCTTCTGCTGCTTGTGTAGGAGGGGCAGGGCCAAGAGTTGTAGAAGTTTGAGGGGGCTGGGAGGTTGAATCCCCTTGCTTGTCCTGTAATGCCTTTTCCAATTCTGCTTCCATTTTCAATATTCTTTGATTCATCATTAGAAGCAGATCCATGGCCTCATCAACTTGCTTCTCTTGTACAAGTTCTACTGTTTGAGGGTGAATGGTTGGAGGCAATTTTGTCCGCTTTCTCAGTGAAGCAATGCCATCCTATTTTTTCTTCATAAGAGCCTTAATACCCTTTGGATCTTTAGGATCATGTCCTAGATCAATGATTATGTCTTCCAAAGTTTTTATTCTGTTGTCCGTAGCAGTGGAAGACATCCTTTCCAAATAAAGCCGTGTATTTGTGTTCTTTAGTGATTCTTTTAACTGATGGGCTAGCATGGCCCTATCTGCAAGTGTGGCATACACCATTTCCCCTGTCTGTTTGTGCAGCTCTATCTGGTCCATGGGGTGTATGTCCTTGGAGAGGACCTCTAGACTTGTTTTGGTGTAATCTGCAGATGATCTAGGCTTTGGGATTTTAGGCTTAAGATGAGTAAAAATCATCTTATCCTCCTTGATGTCATATGTTGCCATCAATCTCTGCTGCTTGGAGGGTGTTGTCTTCAAAAATTGATCATACAGTTGAACTCTTAAGATTTCATTTTGGGCCTTGATTTCCATGAATGACCCTTTGACTCCAGCTGGTTGCTTGCCCTGCTGCCTTGAGGAGGATACCTCTGTGCTTTGGTGCATGGCCTGTTCCTGCTGAAATGAACTAGTGGCAGTTTGCTGGCTGGATTGTCTTTCTCTTCTTTGGCTTTCTTCTCTTTCTTCACTGATGTCTTCTTCCTTGGTCTGAGGGTCAATTCTTGGCCTCTTGGCCTCTGGTTGCTGTGTTGACCCACTTGGAGGTATGACCTCCTCTCTATCACGTTTTTTACCTCTCTCTTCATTGAGAGGTGTTTGAAAAACTGGGATTTGGGGTGGTTCAGCTTGCTGTAAAGGGGCTTGCCCTTGACTTTGATCTTTGGAAGTACTGGGATGCCCTACCTCTGTCTCTTGCTGTTAATCCATTACCTCTTTGCCTTTTGCTGTAGTTGTGGTTGTAGTAGATGCCTGCTGGGTAGTCTGTGCAGTTGCAGCAGTGGATGTGCCTTGTCCCACTTGGACTGGTTGCTTGAATATGACCTGCTGACAAAAATCCAAGTCAAGAGTTTTCTCTAAATCTTTCACAGTTTGCTCCATTGTCTCCTCCTGAGTAAATTCCTCTACCAATGTATTAGGCACCCATTCATCTTGGTTAGCAAAGTGTTCTATTTGTGGATATGGACAATGTTTATAGGCTAGCAGCCTATACTTGACTCTCCTAGCATTGATAAAGCCTTCAGGGTCATAAGGGACCCACGAGAAGCTCCTTTTGAGTTTAAGCTATTGCCCCAATGTTTGATCAGCTTCTTGCCAACCATCTTTCTTGTTCATGATGAATGGGCCTAGGTGGTCTCTGAATTTTAGATTGGCTTTCTTCTTAGCACTATGGAAGTGTGTAAGGTTAGAATTGATGAGTTGCCTATAGTATTCCAAGGCAAACAATCTCATAGGAACATATCTTGGGAGCCTGTAAGGACAGAGCTAACAGCCATAGATCCTGATGACTGTGTGATTTTGGTATAAATACCAATCACCTATTTTGTAATTCCTGGACAACTGTAAAATTTTCTACATATCTTTGGACAATCTGGCAAGAGGAGTCCTCTTCAAGAGGCATGTGACTGGATAGACAAATTGGTCAATAAATTCACAGTAGGAGTAGGGAGAGTTCTGGACTTGATGGAAAACTAAAGACCAGAAGATGACAAACCTCCTCTCACCCTGTGAATCCAGTTTCTTGATGTGGCACTAGAAGCAATCTGTCTGATAGTACATGAAGATGTGATAGATGTATGATGAATATTTGAATATTGCTTCCCTGTTCAGCCTCACCAGTTGGTCATGTATCTTGTTGGCAATAAACTTGGCATAATTGTATTTTATAGCAGGGGGCTTGCCAAGGCTATATGCAGATAACAAGATCAAAACAATTTCATCAACATGCTCATTTGTGGAGAACCCTAGGACAGAGGATATCATGTCCACAAGCAGCTTACATATCTCATTGAAATTTGCATATGGGAAAGGAGGTGGCCCAGAAGGCTGGCAGTCTGCTCTCATGAAAGTTTTGGCAACTGCAGCAATCTCAATGCTAGAGAGCTTGAAGCCCTCATCCAACAAATACTTTATGGAAAAGGGGTAGAGTAGCTGGGTTTGCTTGTAATTCAGCATCTGATTGATGGAATCAGGAGTTATGTAAAAGAGGATGCTCCCAGATGGAGACGTAACAACTCTGAGTTTCTGGTCATAATTTTCTGCACAGAGGTGAATGACTTCAGGAAAAACATTTACGGATGGCAAGAAGTAGGTAGGCAGATTAGACTCCCAGATGCCATACATGTCACTGTTGTCCAAGTGACTATTCCTTAAATGGCAGAAGGTCTGTAAGTGGTTCCTCTCTGCCATAAAATCTGCAATGAGGAAATCACTGTCCACAAGTGGCATAGCTTCAAGATCCTTACTGGGTGGATTGACAGGAGAAACATCTAGAGCAGATGGAGTGGTCATGTCTGAAATTTATTGGATGTTTACTTGAGCTTAGGATTAGTGCAGAGGCTAAGGACTACCTACTGAATTGTGTTTTAAAGTGAGCAGTTCTGAGAGTACGAGGAGACTTTTTACAGGTTTGATGAATTGTGGGGCACTCTGTTGGAAGAAATCAGAGTGTTTTGAGCTAATTAGCTGGTTTTTCAAAGGGAATTCTGATAACAGGGATGAGTGTGCTGTTACATGGGCTTTTAGCCGGTAGATCAGCTTCTTCAATTAGTTTTTCACGGTAAATTTCGCAGAAGGGCACGGGTTTTTGCAGAGCTTTGTGGTGTAGAGAGTTTACCAGGTTTTTGGGTAGTTTCAGTGGATAATTTGACTATGAGGAGCTTCTGCAGAGTTTTTTTACAGGAAATTAGGAGAAAAACGGGAGAAATATGGGTGAAGTAGGTCACCTCCGGCAAATACCTGGATTTTTCGATGCAGGAGGTATCAAGCTGGGACAATTGCAGGCATTTGAGTCGACTTTGAGGGCGGCAGTAGCTTTGGTATACAGATTCTTGATTTTGGCCACAAACGACGTCTTTCGCATGGACAATGCTCCGAAAATGACAAGTTAAAATGACATACAACGGTCATTTCCTGACTTTTTATGCAATTTTGTCCTTTTGGCGCCTTTTTGGTGATGACGTCATCAGTGGGTCTGGGTACGGTAGGGTGATGTGGCGGCTGACGTGGGTGGCCAGGTGGCGGTGACATGGCGGCAGGGCATGTGAGTGGATGGACGACGTGGAGCAGTGGTGGCGGGCAAGGGTGCTGACGTCACGCTGACGTGGGTATGACATCAGCGGGAGGGGATGGGCGGTAAGTGGTTTCCCCAGAGCACCCCTGGGCGGTAAGTGGTAAGAGGGGGGGGGGCTCCAAACAACCCGGGCGGTTGACGCGTGGCGGGGGTACGGCGGGAAAACCGCCAATCCCCCGGACGCTAAACCTCTGGCAACTCGTATGCGATATTGACCGCCCACCCTTAGATCGTGCCGCTCATGATCAGACGACTGGCGGGGAATTCGATGTGATGGCGCGCTAAGGCAGGGGGACCCGCCGATTAAAATAATCGATTTAAATATAATGCTCATGGGGTGGGTTTTTGACATAGGGTTAGCAGGGTTTAGTGTATAAATGTTTTTAATCTAAAAACTTTACAAACCAAACTTATAGCGTGGAAAGGGGGTAAGGGGGTTAATGAGGGTGGGGACTATGGTTTATTGATTTTTAACCAAAGTTTTTAATAAAAACCCATAGTTTAGGGTGGTAGAGGGTTAATATTAACCCCTGGTGGGTTAATATTCCCCAAATCATGACTATATAACTATATTGCTGGGGGGAAGGTATTTACATAGACCTTTTGGGATTTTTACATAGATCTTTGTAGAATTTAGGGAAGGGGAATGCTTAGGGAGCTAGATAATACATTAGTTGTTAATATGAAATTGTGAGGTGAGTGTATAGGGGCAAATGCTAAGTTTTTAAGGAGAAAAACTTAGGAATGGAAGATGAGGGAAATGAGAGTAAAGATTTTTACAGAAAAAATGTGGCTTCTTTCCCTTGACTGAACTTCATAGTTTGACCTAGTACTTGGTCATGGAATGAAGTGGAAGAGGACACTTGGGAAAATCCCAAGGTCCTTGGGGGATGTTAATAAATGATGTTTGGGAAAAAAGGGGCAAATTAGACATGCTTCCATTGTTATGTCCTCAAACCTCTTCCATGTTGCTAATGCCCTGAATGGAATGAGTCTTGCTCTTGATAAGCCAACTGGTGATGGCCCTTCACTTCTGCAACCTTACTCTACTTACCCAACCTAGTAATCCTAACATTTTTTCTTCACTTGAAGTGGGTGCACTTGAAT
>APFE031097680.1:3109-13885 GCA_000404065.3 Pinus taeda
ACCAAAAAAACAATAACCTACTTAGTAATGTAATAAGGGAGTCAGTGCTCTATGGGCTAAATTCGAGCCGTCGGAAAAAAATAAAAAAATAATAAGCTACTGACTAATGTAACAAGGAGTCAGTGCTGTATGGGCAAAATTCTAGGGGACGCAATTGAGCCGTGTTGTAACTACGATACCCCTCGACAAAGTAAGGTATAGCCTCACATACTTCCCAACCTCACCTTCTTCGATCATCACCATCTTCCTTAACACATGTTGATAAAGCTATTCCAATTTTAAATGAAAGGCACATGGATAGATGGATCGAGTAAAACCGTTATTGAATAAATAAATAATGACGTCAAGTATTCTTTAAATTTATAATATAGTTTTTATGATTTTTTTAATTTAATTCTTAATAATTATTCAGATTTATTGGCAAATATTTTAAATTTTATAAAATTATTTTTAGAAAAAAAAATTATAATACAATTTATAATTTTAATTTAATTTTATATAATTTTTAAGAAATTTATGGTAAATATTTAAGTTTTATAAAAATTTTAGAATATTTTTAATAGTATTTATCAAATTAAACATTAAAATTTATCTAAAAATAATTTATAATTTTTGAATAAATTAATTAATAAATAAATAAATAATTATATAAATTTATTAATAGAGTTTTTTGGATTGTGATTTATGGTATTCATCTATTATATTGTAACAAAATTTCATTTATAGTTAGAATTTCCATGTTAATAGTTGGAGATGAACTTTTATGTGTTAAAAACCATTTCAAGTGTGTTTTATATTTGTGTGTCGTAACTATATATTAATTTTTTTTATAATATAATAATAATAATCATAAATTATTTTTTTAATTTTAGCAAAGTGAGATGTATCATGAAGAAGTGTTTTCATGAGCCATTTAATTAATATGGATGTTTATTAAATAATCATGAGCCAATACCATGGCTTATTAATACCACATGCCCAAAAGACCATAACACATGTCAATATGACACATGTTCATATGACATTTTTTTAATTAATCAATCTAATTATAGAATTAATATATAAGTTAAACACATATATACATTTTCTAAAAACATGTAACAATATTCTTAATCACGGAAATTCACCCCTCACTTTATCATGGAGGTTCTTAATACCATGGGCCAACAACCATGTCTTATCAATACCATATGCCAAAAAATGATAAGTTTTTTCATATGAATCCCCATATATCACTTTTTTTAAATTAATGAATTTTTGTAACTACTTTGGAAATAGATCACAACCTTTGATTTATGTATACTATTAAGAATATTCTATAATCTTCTATGGAGGTGAAATCTATACAATCCAACCAATAATTCTTGCATTTGACTACCGAGACCAAGGCATGTAACATTGGGGAGCTTCTGAAATCTAGAGATTAACTGAGCCCACTACGAGCATTGTTCAACTCCTTGGAGAGATGAGAGCACCTTAATGATCTTATTTGATTGGACCCTTTGCACAATATAATGCCATGCAGATAACTACCTCATATATTTTATCCCATAATTTCTAGATATTGTTGTGATATTCATGCATGATGTTTAAATATTGTATAGTGATTTTTTATTCTTAAGATTTGCAAGAAAATTGTACAAAATTAAAATCTTTAAAATAGTTCATACTTACATAAATAACATATTTACCATCAATTACTTCAATAGGAATAAGATGTTAATAGATATATTTGTCAAGAGTTACTTCCCACCATTATTTATGTACGAGGAAAATTATAAATGTAAAGACATTTCAATTTATTAGTTCCTGCCAAAGTAAAACTAATGCAAGTTATAATGTTTTATACATTTTTTTAAAAACATAATTGCTAACCTCAGTGGAAAACATTAAGCTACCCTTCAACACACGTTCTAAATAAATTATTAATTTTACATTCAATCCATTTACATATAATCAAAATTTAATCTATTATCCTGCTTCAAGGTATGCTAGTTTACAATGTAACGACATGTTCTCTTAAAACTTATTTTACAAAATTCAAACAATGATGCCCTAATGTAGCATCTCTTATCAAGGAAGTTGTGTATTTATTTGTTTTTATCTTATTTAATAACTATATACAATCAATTATAAAACATGGTTATTAACATCTTGCAATTTTTATTTTATTATATATATATGTGTGTGTGTGTGTGTGTTTTAAAAGTATTATTGATATAGTAAAATATTGATATAACTAGCCTATATATATTTTAACTTTGGATCTACCAAGTGTCTAGGGGATCAAATCTCTTCAAGTGCAAACTTATTTTCTGAGTGCAAAACTTGAAGAAAGGTTTGATCCTTCTGGGAGCTTGATAGGTCCCAAGTTAAGATGAATCTAGGCTGGTTTAATTATTAGTTTTATTTTTAGGTTACTTTATATTTTTACGTAATCAAAATGTTTTGATTTTTTAATTTTATATTTATTTTCATTTTTAATTTTATGTAATTTGATCGGGTCAAAATGTTTAGATAACATAATATAGCACAACATTACAACATATTTTCCATACTAGGATGGAAAGTGTGTCTATTAAGCTTAGTGCACACACACATAATATTTTGATTGTAAAATGAGAGCTGATTTTTGGGCATGTGGTATTGATAAGCCATGGTATTGTCCCACCGTATGGTATGGTTAATAGTATCCATGGTTAAGTGGGGTAGTATTCGTGGTTAAACAATCTTGTTATATTGTAAGTATTATTTTGATTCTGAAATGAGAGATGGTGTTTGTGCATGTGGTATTGATGAGACAAATGAGCTCATGGTATGGTATGGTTAATAACATCTATAATAAAGTGGGGTGAATATTTATATTGTAAGTGGACCTAATTGTTAAGAGCAGGTGTTTCCTCCTAAGAGGTCACAAGCTCAAAAACCAAAGGGGGTTAGAGTATGGTCCCTTGTCCCACAAACAAAGGGGTCTCATACACCAATTTGGTGTCTAGCTTGGTCATGACCTTAAAATTGGATAATAATAATTAAGTTTTTATGTGCTTAATAATGAATTATTTTTTTGGTCAAGTAAGAGTGGAGCCTTCTATTTACCGCAAGAAATGTTACATATATTACATGTCTTTTACAAGTGTAAAGACCAACAAGGGCTAACCTGATGAAGATTAACCCTAAACAACCCGAAACAAAATCGCAACCTTATACCTTAATCTTACATCTAAACTTCCGCCCATTATCCAACGCGATGGCCATTCAATAGGACCCCTAGTGATCCAACAATCATTAAAGAAATCGCTTCGGAGATATGTGTGACTTTTACCAGCTTTACAGAGCCGACAGGGTAAATAAACTGTCAAAGTATAAAACTTCGGGTCCGTTCTTGGACTTAACCTCCTCCCATGTTGAAACCCAATATCCCTTCGATCCAGATCCCAAAAGAACCGACGATCACAAACACTTTCGCCTCGGAAACAAGTGCTCCTTTTACCCAGTTCACGGATCCAATAAGGATTATGAGCCATTGGTTTATAAATGTTCGGGTCCAGTCTGAGACTTAACCTTCCATTGATTTTAGAACCCGATATCCATTCGCTTAGGTCCCTGATGATCTGACAGTCCTCCGAGATATCGAATCGAAAACTTGCATGGTATTTAACCTCTTTACGGACTCGATGAAGATTGTGAACCACTGATCTAAAAATCTCCAAGTCTGCTTGAATAGTTAACCCTCGATCACTTTCCCACTTGATAGCCATTCGATGGTGAAGGCTATCAAGATCTATGTTTGGTGCCCTGATAATAAGCCTGTTGTTTACCAAGTGCCCCTCCCCTATAGAAACCTTTGTTTTACGCATTTTGAGGGATCAACGGTTTAAAAAAGACTTTTGCGTCCACTCACCCCTGCTTCCACTAGTCTTCTTTCTTGTTCATTCTTAATAGTCTGGAAGTTCTCCATGTCTTTGGCCGCCTATGTTTGACAATCCTCACACAATGTTTCGGAGGGTATCGAATCCCAAGCATACCTGTTGTAACTTTCTTTGCATAACACTCCTTCATTCACGAGACGATCAGCTAGCATGTTGGCTTTTCTTTGTACATGAACAAAGCTAACCATTCTTAGGGTTTGAAGGTGGGTATGAATGCGCTGAAAAACCTACAAAAGCTGCCAATGTTTTGAAAATTTTCCAGGTGCTTTTCCATTACATATCCTCTTGGCTACATTAATAATCAATTAAGAGTCTACTTTAATGATGGCATTATGTAAATTTGACTCAATCAGTATTTCCATGCATTTCTCTAAGGCCATGAGCTCCACCATGTTATTAGTGGCAGTCCCCAAATGACTGTGAAACATATCCTTAATGCACCCCTGCTCATCTCTGATGACCCCTCCAAAACTAGCCACCCCTGGGTCACCTTCAGAGGCTCCATCTATATTGAATTTCAAGAAAACATGAGGAGGAGGTTGCCAAAAGTCTTTACCAGCCTTTATCTGTCTCACACCCTTGTTTATGCTCTGGGAGCTAGGGAATGGAGACCCAACTGCAACAGTATATGAGCATCCTAGGGCAGAGTAGGGTCCTCAAGAGGTCTTCCTAAAAGGGCTCCTATAGTGTCTTTGAGCTGTCTTAATATTTATGCAATAATGTTCTGGGTTGAGCCAATTTTATTCTTGAAAATATTGCCATTGTGTTCTTTCCATACATCCCAGATTAAGAAGCTTGGAATCAGAGTCCAAGCTTTTTCAATGATTTCATTGCCTGAGAAGTATTTTCTCCAATTCTTCAAAGTGTTTGCAATACTGAGTCTGTCCTTGTCAGTCTGCCTGAAGATTGAGGCCACCCAATCCCATAAGGTAGAGGTGAAAGGGCAGAGGTTGAGTAAGTGTTCCATCATCTCCTCTTATGTACCACATAGATGGCATTTGGATGGGCCACCAAAACCCCTTTTCAGAAGATTTTCCCAAGTTATAATTTTCTTTTGTTGAACCAACCACATAAAAAACTTAATTTTCATCCAATGCTGGTTCTACCAAAGGTCCTTCCATAACTTATCAGGGTTTTGATAATCAAACCCTAGGGCTATTCGTTTAGCTTCTTTGAGTTTAAAGTTACCTTCTGTGTTTCTTCCCCATCTCATTTGGTCAGATGAGGATGATACCAAAATCTTCCTCTCTTCCAAGTCTCAAGCAAGAAAGACTTCCTAAGCTTTCAAAGGGCTCTCTTCACTGTAGCCCAGATCCTTCCATATTCTCCATTTACCATCATTCCTTGCCTGATCCCATAAGTCACTTACCATGCATAAGCCTTTGTCATTAGTGTAATTCTTGAGAGTGGTTAGTTCTTCCATAAACAAGTTTGGTTCCTGCTACCAATTATCCTCCCAGAATCTTTCCAGGTTCCTAGCTCAGATCTCCCAAAAGCTATGCTGTTGAACAATGACCCTGTTTTCCCAAGCAAGATTCCAAATGTGGGAGCCCTTGATAAGCTCAGACATTCGGATATGATCCCTCTCCTGCCAATTATTTGCATATTTCTGTTTCCAAAGCTTGGCCCAAGGGGTTGTCGATTCCTTAAGCCACCTCCACCAAAGTTTTGCACTCGAAACTCTACTAAGGGTTTTAGGGTCACGAAGCCCCAAACCACCATGGGCCTTAGTTTTGCACATCTTGTCTCAAGATACCAAAGCCCATTTCTTTTTCTCTTCCCCTTTGCCCTAGAGAAAATCTCTTTGAATGTTCCTGATCTATTGCATAACTCCTATAGGAGCAATAAGAGTTGACATCATAAAAATGGGTATGGCCTGTAGGACAACCTTTGTAAGGACAAGGTGCCCTACAAAATTCAAAGATCTGCATGTCCATTTCCTGATCCTATCCTGAATATTGTTGATTACTGGCTCCCACACTCCCTTGCTTAGAGGTTTGTCCGTAAGGGGATTCCAAGGTACTTAGAAGGTAATTGATCCCTTTGAAACCCTAGAATTTTGGTAAGGTTTCTCTAGATAGAAATGTCAGTGTTAAAAATGAAAACGTTTTGATTTGTCAAGGCTTACCTCTGTAGTAGCGGCCATAGCAAATTCGTTTAATATTTGTTTAAAAGCCTTGGCTTCCTTGACCGTGGTAATGCCCTGCAACATAGTATCATCTACAAATTGCTAGTGAATTCAAGCATCTCCATCTATGGTAAGTTTCAGTCCCTAGATTCTTCCTTCAACACTTGCACACTTTAACACTCTGCATAGCCCTTCCATCATGAGCACAAAGAGGAAGGGGGAGAGAAAATCTCCTTGTCTGAGACCCTTAGAAGGCATAAAGGTTCTTGAGGGCGAGCCATTAAGAAAGATTGAAAAACTAGTCGTGGATACCAGGGCCATAACCCATCTTATCCAGTTATGATTGAAACCATAAGCTCTTAGCATTGCCCTGATGTAAGACTGGCTTAGTTTGTCATAGGCTTTTGCTAGGTCAAGATGTATGATCATACCAGCTTACTTATTGCTCTTGAGAGAGTGTACCACCTCATGAGCTTGTATGATGTTATTGAGAATCTATCGTCCTTCCACATAACCAGTTTGCTCCTGTGAGACAAGAGCTGGAAGAAGGGGTTTGAGTCTGTTAGAAATCACTTTGGAAATAATCTTGTACACCACATTACATAATGCTATGGGTCTGAATCTATCCGGTGTCATAGATTTTTTCTTCTTTGGAATCAAAGCTATGAAAGAGGCATTGAGAGCCTTCAAAACCGTTTTGGATCTTCTGGAGTCTTCCACTACATCAAGGATGTCTTGTTTGACTGTTTTCCAACATGCTTTGAAGAAGTCCACATTGAATCCATATGGGCCAGGAGATTTCCCATTTTTTATCTCATTGATAACTTCACTGATCTCATCTTCAAACAATGGCCTGTTAATATTGTGATTGTCTTCCCTTGTTACAAGCTTGGGAATGTACTTTGTGAAATTGTTAATGGACTGTGACCTGTCTATGAGAGGCTCTTTTGCAATGTTAAGGAAGTGTTGAACTAGGACAGATTCCATTTATTTGTGGGAGACAAGCTCTTTCCCTTGAGAATCTCTGAGTTTTGAAATTCTGTTATGTGACCTGTGATCCAAAGTTTATCTATGAAAAAAAATTGTGTTTCTTTCCCCTTCTATAATCACAACACTCTCGATTTCTACCTCCATAATATCTCCTCTTGGATGCACCCGTCTTCCCATTCCTTCTAGAGAGAATTAGCTTGATTTTTCCTTTCCTTAGTGAAACCATCTGAGATTATGATATGATTAATCCCCTGGAGTTTCTATTAAAATTCTTTTTTGGATTTAAAATTTTTTCCAAACTCTTTTTTGTTCCAGTCTTTGAGTCTAGATTTGATGTGTTTAAGTCTTTGTTGCAGCATGAACATTTTAGTGCCTTGAATGGGCATATATTCCATCCACCATGATTCAATATTTTTGGTGAAGTCATGGTGAGAGAGCCAAACATTTTCAAACCTAAAAGGTTTGTTCCTCGGTGTACCCATAAAAGAGCCTTCAAGATGGATAGGCCAGTGGTCCGAGCCTCCAAAGTGGAGGATTAGAGTAGACATTCCAAGGCCTATGAGAAGGAGGTCCTCTGAGATTATGAATCTATCTAGCTTAGAGGCAACTTGAGAAGCCCCTCCTCTTTTGTTGTTCCAGGTGAAAGTGCCATTTATTGTTTTAGCATCCACTAGTCTCATTTTATTTATGAAGTTCTGGAAGGCAATGGAGTCACTGCCTAGTGTTCTGGTAACACCTATTTTTTTGTAAGAGATTTCATCATATTGAAATCCCCTACCAAAATATAGGGCATATTATAATATCTCTCTCTTAGCTCCTCAAGGGAGGTGAGAAGCTTAAGTTTGTCTTCTAGTTTTATAGTGTTGGGTGTGGAGCCTGATTATCTTTTGTATTCAAAGGTTTCAGCCAGATGTATACCCCAGGAAGACTATACACCCTTCAACGCGGGGGGGACAAGTCCCCCCCGCGGGGGTAAATCCCCCCAGCTGGGGGGTCCGGGGGCTAGCAGTCCCTCGGTGGGGTTTCAGGGGCAGCACCCCCGAAGCTAAAAATAGATGTAAAATTGCCTTGTAAAAGTATAGTAATTTCTAGTCAATCTGGGTCGTTCATTAGGCGGATGATGTGACAATAGAAGTTATGTTTAGTTTAGGCTTTTATCCCTAGAAGGCAACCCCTCACTATATATGAGGGAATTGTATTACGTCTATGTAGATCTACATTATGAGTGCGAAAGAGGGAGGAGATTGAGAGCGAAGAGGGTGTTACAACGGATCTGTTGTAGGTTGTATCTCTTCAGTTTGCTAGATAATATAATAAAATAAGGACTGGTTGTTTCTCTGTGGATGTAGCCCAAACTGGGTGAACCACGTATATCTGTGTCTCTCTTGTTTTATGCATTTTCTGTGTTTATATTTTTGCAATATTTTATGTGTTCCATTTCTCCGTAATATATAATTTTCTAACAACTGGTATTAGATCCAAAGGTCTATTTGGCTGATAAACGCACAGGAGAGAAGGGTTCCTAGATCGAGTGGGAGCAATGGCGGAAGATGGTAGGTTTAGGGTCAAAAAATTCAATGGCCAAAACTACCAACTGTGGAAGATGGAGATGGGAGATTATCTGTATCAGAGAGATCTGTACCTACCATTGAGTGGAAAGACAAAGAAGCCGATGATTATGACAGACAAAGAATGGGATATTCTGGACAGAAAGGAACTTGGAACAATACGGTTGTGCCTAGCGGTGTCAGTAGCATTTAATATTTCAAAGGAAATGACAACACAAGGTTTAATGTTGGCATTGGCCAAACTATATGAAAAACCCTCGGCCTCAAATAAGGTATTTCATATGAAGCATTTATTTAATATGAAGATGTCAGGCGGTGGATCTGTTGTAGACCATTTAAATGATTTTAATATAGTTACAAGTCAGTTAAGTTCTGTAGGGGTAAATTTTGATGATGAAGTTAGGGCTCTGTTATTTTTGTGCTCATTGCTAGAAAGTTGGAATAGTTTAGTTATGGACATTAGTAACTCTGTCTCTGGATCTAGTACTTTAAAGTTTGACGATGTTGTCGCTGCAATCCTTAGCAAGGAAATGTGACAGAAAACCTCCGGTGGGACATCAGGTAATGCTTTGAATGCAGAGACTAGGGGAAGAAAAATGGAAAGAGGAAAGAGCCCAGGATATTGCAGTAAGTCAAGAAAAGGCAGATCCAAGTCCAGATCAGGGATAGTGTGCTGGAAATGCGGGAAGAAAGGACACCTGAAGAAAGACTGCAAGTCTCGGAAGGGAAAAGAAGGAGACACGCAAGAAGCTAATCATGAAGCGAATGTAACAGGTGATGTGTCGCAAGATGCTTTGATTCTTTCATTAGAAAATATTATTGATGCATGGGTGGTAGATTCAAGGGCCTCATTCCATGCCACACTTGATAAGAAACATTTTCATGATTATGTTCAAGGAGATTTTGGACAGGTTCGATTGGGTGACGATAAACCTTGTAAAATCATTGGAATGGGTATAGTTTTCATAAAACAGCAAAATGGAAATCAATGGCTATTGAAGGAGGTAAGGCATGTTCCATATCTGAAGAGAAATCTAATTTCAACAGGGTAGTTGGGAGGTGAAGGTTGCATAATTACTTTCACAGATAAAACGTGGAAGGTCACTAAAGGATCCCTAGTAATAGCGAAAGGAGAAAAGGTTGGTACATTGTATTTATGAAATGGTATTTCTAATTCTGTTAATGCTTTAACCTCTACAGGAGAAGATACAACATTGTGGCATCATAGGCTTGGGCACATGAGTGAGAAGGGGATGCAGATTCTTCACTCAAGAAATTTGCTGCCAGGTTTGAAGCATGTTGATTTGAAATTCTGTGAAAATTGTGTTTATGGAAAACAGAAGAGAGTCAGATTCCTTAGAGTTGGGAAAGAAAAGAAGAGTGAAAAATTAGAGCTTGTGCATACAAATGTATGGGGACCTAGTTAGGTATCATCTCTTGGTGGCTCTCATTATTATGTTACTTTTATTGATGATGCAACCAGAAAAACCTGGATTTATTGTATTCGAAATAAATCTGATGTATTTGATACTTTCAAGAAATGGAAAGCTTTGGTTGCAAAAGGGACAGGAAAAAGGTTGAAGTGTCTCAGATCAGACAATGGAGGTGAATATTGCAGCAAAGAGTTTGATAGGTACTGTTCAGAGAATGGAATTCGTAAATAGAAGACAGTTCCAGGAAGACCACAAGAAATTGGTGTATCAGAAAGGATGAACAAGAGAATCATGGAGCGTGCAAGGTGCATGAGATTGCATGCAGGATTGCCTTTACAATTTTGGGTAGATGCTGTAGATACCGTTGTTTATCTAATAAACAGAGGGCCTTCAAGTTCCCTGGATGGTGGTACTCCAGAGGAGGCATGGACAGGTAAAAAGTTAAACTACTCCTTTTTGAATACTTTTGGTTGTGAAGATTTTGTCCACATTAACAAAGAAAATAGAACAAACCTTCATGCAAAATCAAAGAAATGTACCTTTATTGGATATGGTGTTAATGATTTTGGTTATTTCTTATATGATTATGTAAATCACAAAATCATTAGGAACAAAGATGTAATATTCAATGAAAAAGTCTTGTATAAGAATCAGTTGCAGGAAAAGAAACAAGAAAAAGAAAACAGAGAATACACAGTGCTTGACGATATCACAGGAAAAGTGATGGT
>APFE031097681.1:8814-21836 GCA_000404065.3 Pinus taeda
AAAATACAGTGGGAGTTCAAAGGTATAAAAACAGCAGCTAACAACTAACTTGTCCAGCGTTCAAAGACGCTTTATTTATAATTGCAGAAGGCGAACTAACTTAACGAAATCTAAGTAATTCGAACAACTGAATTGAAACACGTAGTCCTGCTATGTCCTCGGATCTAGGCAATGGTCATCGTGGGCGTTCAACCCGCTGTTGGATTATGTCTCCCACTACTTTCATAACTGAGGACGATGCCACCTATTCCTGACGCGCTCTAAAACAGAACACGCAGAGCCGTGCCACCGCCAATGATCTCCTGTTTGACCGAAGTTTCCTCCTCGTTGACCACGGGCTTGGATGACTGGTTTGGATGATCTGGAGGGACACACACCATGTCCTTGGTTCCACGAACTTGCCCATGTGGCTCTTCTTCCCGGAGGACACCTGGAACATAGCGTTTAATAAAACAGCTGTGGAATCCGGGGTTGGCTGCGGAATCCGGGGTTGGCTGCGGAAAACCCTGTGTAAACCTTGTATGAGTTGCGGAAATACAGCACCTTGAACCAAAATTCTAAACCAAACACAGTCATTAGCATAATTAAAAAACCATGTAAAAAGTCCTAAAATACAACGATTTGAGCAAATTGATGGAGGGAATGAGTGGCAAAATAGGGAAATGAATAGGAAAAAGAGGCTGGGAGGATGTGTAAAGAAGTGTAGGTTTGAGGCTCAACAAGTTGTTTGAAAGAAGAATTAAGAAGAACTTAGAAGACTAAACATCCTCCCTGAATATCCAATTATCTAAGATGAGAAGAAACGTATAGAAGAATCTCTATAGTGAACAAAATACATTTCAGAATAACATAGAAGCACCAGTCTATTGACTTTTGGGTTACCAATTAAAAAAATTGTCCATTTTTTACTCAAAATATAAATAATTGTGCTAGGGATGTTGGGGAGGCTAATACTTATCTCTACCCTTCCCAATGTCCTACACTACCTCAAAAATATGCAAAAATAGATTATGAAAATCACTAGAAAATACTCATAAGTACACAAATGTTGTCACAAGTGGAAACCAAAATCCTTGATTATCTTCAAGTTGAAAGTATTACAACAGTATTACAAAAAATTACTCTAGGTATCAACCCTTTCTTATTGAGAAATAAATTATATATAGAGTGATTTACTAAATATCTTATCTTCTAAAGGATTTACACTAAAAAACATTATGTATCCAAAAATTTGGATAGTGTTCAAACAACTTTGAGTAAAAATAAAAAAATTGCTCCAAAAAAGTCTCCAACTGTGCTTGATTGCTGCGTCCAGGTTCGATATAATTGAAACTAATCTATTATTGTTGCTTGAAATCCTCAATGGCTCTGATTAGTTGTTGATATGTTTCATTGATAAGCTAATTAAACTACTTTGACCAACTCCTCCCATTGTTCATCTATTGGTTAACCGAGATCAATAATTTGTCAATATGATTCATCTATATCAATATACTTCTCAAAAGAAGGTTTTATAATGAATAAATGTTTGATCTCGTAGTAAATGAAAAGGTCATCAACTAACATTTCAAGTAGACTTTGACTGTTGATTTATCCCTTGATTCCAACAAATTTTGTTTTTCCCTTCACTTCCCTGTTCAACAATCTTTGATAGTGCTCTTTTCTAATCATCAGGTCTATGGAATTCTTGAAAGATGGAAGATCCCTTTGCTGAAGAATAGAAAATTTCTTGTAGAATTGATTGATTTGTACTTGAATATTTTCACATAATTCCTTGATCTTTAGGATCAAAGTTTCTTCATGAAAACTTTTCTCGCTTGAATGATTGATTTTGTTTTGGCTTGAATTCCCAATTCTTCAAGATATTCTCTAGACTTTGTGTTTACAACTTTAATTATTTGACTTTCATGTCTAGGTTGTTTCCTAACTGTATTTTAATGTCATTAATGGCTTATTTTTCCTTTTCAAGCAACTCCTCCTACTCTACAATAATCTTAATAGAAGCCCAAATGTTAGACATAGATGACATAATCTCCATCCATATTTATTCTTTGGCATGTGATAAACATTGAACGTTGTTATAATTGCTCAAATAATGTTCTAATTGTTCTTTGTAAATTTGAACTCTTTTGTATTTCAGCCATTAAAGCATTATTTGATTTGATTTTATTCTGCTCTACTCTATCCAAGTTTTCTCTCAATCTGCCAATTTCAACATCGTTGAGAGTAAGAGAAGATAATGCCTTTCATAATCTTTTTACATTAACACAGTTTTCTAAACTTGTCTATGTTGTTGGAATGACTGCATTGCCAGTTCACACTTTCTCCTTCAAGAGCTTCCATTCTTACTTCCATCATTTGGATTTTCAAGTTATGTTCAATTATAAAGGACAATAAACCTTCCTTCTCTTTCTTTAATTCCCCAATTTCTTGTGTTTGGGGATGCTTTATTGTAGGAAACTTCAACCTTTTCCTGAGTGCTTGATTGTCTTCATTTTTATTCTTGATAAATTCTTGAGATGCATCCACATTTTTAGGATCCAAACGTAATTTAATCACAAGATCTTCTAATGATTTGATCTTAGTGTCCTTTGCGAGGGAATAAGTCTTTTCCATTTTAATATCTGTTGGAGTATTATTCAAAGAATTTTGCAATTTTGATACACTGAGGGAAGAGCTAGTGAGAGTAGAATAGATTATCTCACCAGTTTTTCTATGCAAATCGATCTGATCTATAGGATGGATTTGTTTAGTATTGAAAGAAAGAACACATTATTTGTAGTATCCAACAAATTTAGGTCCAAAAATCTTAGGCTCAAGAAATGTTAACTTAAGCTCACCTTTTCCAATGTCAAGAGCTGAAAGCAACCTATTATGTGTGGCAGAAGTTTTCTTCCAAAACTAGGTATAATTTATTATCGTCAATGACTCATTATTTTTCTTCATTTCAAAAAATTCAGAGAAAATGTTTTGGCTGGAAGAGGAAGAAGGAGAAGACTATCTTATCCCTAGATTTATTTCCTACATTTTGAAAACATGCTTTCATGAAAGAACCATAGTAGTTGGTGAAGAAATATCAGAAGATATGATTTCTGATATTATTCCCTCCACATTATGTGTCTTATTTCTCTTATATACTTTGAATTGTTCCATTTCTCACTCTAATAAGCTTTGAGATGTCCATTTAAGTTATTTTTATTTCATTTGAGTTGTAGCCAAAACTCTTTTTTTCTCGCTGTATGCTCCACTATTTGCTCTTCTAGCACTTCTTGCAATGTGTTCTCTTCCCAAGTGTTGGGATAGGGTCCCCAGGGTCAATTTTGGGTTACTTTAACCAATTTTTGAGAAGAAATTTGTAAAGAATGTAAAGTTCCCACAAAATGTGGAAGTGGAGTACGAAGTTAAGTAAAAGTCAAAGGGGCATTAACCCCTTGTATGGGTAGGTGATAGGATGGTTTTGAGACTCACCCATGGTCCGCAGACCATGGTATTGTATTGAAAAAGCTATATATAGTTGAGTCATAGCGAGTCTAAGTATGTATCGAAGATAGAATATTAGTTGTTTTGGGAAAGTGCTAAGGTAGGAAAGTTATGTTTCCTGTACTTAGGTGGAAGGGGAAGGCTCTTGTAGTTGAGTGCACAAAGACCTTGGAAAGTCCACAGCTGAGTGCGCAGGGTGAAAGAGTCTGTAAATTGAACGTTGAATATAATAAAGACTTATTTTGGGAACAAATCTCATGTCTTTGTGTATTAGCCTTATTCTATTTGAGTTATGCATTATGGCTTAATGATCTGTTTTCTGTGAAATGAAGTATAATTTCTGTGCGAACCTATTGAATCTTTAATATTTATGCATGAACTAAGTAATAGTTTGTTTTCTCGAGGATAAAGGTTAAATATGTTATGGTTTCTATTGAATCGAGTAGATATATGTGAAGTCAGATCTAGGGTTACTACTTAGTGTGCAAAAGTGGACAGTCTATTTCTTTAGGGTCTATAAAGTCTGATTGCAGGCCTTCGCGAAGGTCTAGAAGACGTTTTCTTGGATTTACATTAGCGGACCATAGGAAGACACAGATCTGCGTAAAGGAAAATCTGAGTTGCAAAGACTTAATATCATTTATCACACGGTCTCTGGATGCGGAAACCTGGTTATAGCATCCCTCAATATTGCTTCGAGTGAGACTACAGCTTGCGCTATGCAGGTTGTTGCTGAAAGGGCAAGCAATTAGGGTTTTGTTGGTTGGCGCAAACAACTCTGAACTTGGGTTAGGCCCCCTTAATCCAACAAATGGTTCCATTGCCAAGACCGAGATCTATCTAAGAGATGTGTGATAAATGGTTCCCTACGAAGAAAGAGATTGAAAAGTGGATTGAACGAAACATGCACGCGTTCACGGATCAAGAGAACAAGAGCCCTAAATTATCCAAGGAGTAGTGGTTGTAGAGATTTTTGTACACAGATGAAACCAACACGTTCTTTTGTTTCTTCCCTAACGATCTACACGAGTGGTTATCTAAATTGGCTGATAGTCAAGGGGTGTGGAGGCTTGATGGCCCTATAGTATGGACTCCTAAACTGGTGCGATGACTGGAAGCATCAAGAAGAAGTATCGCGCGGGTTGTGGATCATTGGATTGATTGCACACTGGGAAGTTTTCTAACTTATTTTGCAATTGATAGAAATATTAGCTATAACGAAGCGGAACATAGGCTCTTTAAGGAACCGCAAAGTACGTATTTGAAATCATTAAAGACTTGGATCAAAATGTTGTTATTTGAAAAGAGGGTTATGCAGTTGCCTTGATGTTTGGGGCTACGTGAAGTGGGAGATTCTTTAGAAGAAAGGAAGGATCAATTTCAGAGTACAGTTCACTCATTGAACCCCCTTCAAGTGATGATGAAGGGATAGTGTTGACTACGTCGCGAAGTGTAGTTCAGTTAATTACGAAGGGTATCCCGAGGATAACTCATCCATCCACTCCACCTCCGCCTCCACCCCCACCTCATAAACCTACACCTTCACCCCCTCCACCTCCACTTCCACCATTCAACATGGCGAACACGATGAAGATGTCGATCTTCAGAGGAGTAGGGAGCGAAGATCCCGAACAATTCTAGTTTGTCGCTCGAGCTATATGGACGACACAACATATTACAGATGATAACATCAAGAAAGCACAACTGGTCACAATCTTACAAGATTAAGCATTGACATGGTACATCAAGTATTGCACTGATAACCCCACCACAATGTTGCTAGAGACCCAACAAGCTCTAAACAAGGAGTTCAAAAAGCCTAAGTTAGAGGCGCATTCGGTGACTGCGTTTAAAGAAATTCAACAAAAGGTAGATGAGACACCTTGCGATTTTGATCAAAGGTTGGAATTCCTGATTAGGCAAGCCAATATGGTAATTACAGATTCCCAACATCGCAACTGGTATATAATGTTGCTCTTGCCGCACTTGAGAGTTCCTCTGTCACAACAAAAGATATCAACACAAGATGAAGCTTTGGAAATTACGATGAGGTTGGATGCCTCGCTCATATAGGATATGAATGTTGGAGTGAAACAGATTCACTCATAGTTGGAAAGCCTGAACTTGGAGTTGCAGAGCCTGAAGAAAGGAAAGGAAGCCTAGTTGGAGGTGCATGCTAAGGTATGGTGTTTGAAGTGCAAAAGTCATGGACACGACAAGGACCATTTATCGATTTATAAGAACTATATTATGGAGGGAGGACCTGTTCCCCTGAAACCAAAGAATAACATTGGGACAAGCGCAGGAGTTGCGCTGTGATGTGCTATCTGTCAGGTTAGAGGGCAACACACAACTGATAATTTCCATTTACTACAAAAGTTTGTACAGACCCCTTAGCAGTTGTTTTACAATTTCTGTAAATCTATGGGACATGATGAATGCCATTATAGGAGTTATGAGCTGATGATGGATAGAACCCCTACCTACTGAATGCAGGCAGAGAAATAGCCTCGGGATTAGGGCTCAGGAGCAGGGTGTGAAGGATTCAAAGGCCGATGCCGAGGAAGAGGGGGCAGACCTAGTCGAGGGCATGGGTAGGTAATATGCTATAACTATGGCGAAGCAGGGCACTTCGTGTGAGATTGTACAAACCCCACGCATCCATCATGTTAGTATTGTCAACAGTTTGACCATGTGATAGAAGAATGTCCGGTCCTTATGGCGAAAATGCAAGAAAAGAAGTTGCAACCCTAGCAGCTTATGCAGAACATTCAAATGATGAGGGACGAGCCCCGTGAAGAAGATTGGGGCATAAATATAATGACAAGAAGTGGTATGACAACTGATGCAGACAAAGGCAAGAAACCTGAGGATGACGGTTGGGTGCGCAAGGCTGCTGAGAAGGAAATAGACTTTGATCTTAATCATGCTAAAGAGACCTTCATGGAAGCAAAGAAGAACTTTGTTGAGGCCTCCGCCTCAGGAAGCCATGAAAAAATACCAGAAACTAGTGCGACACAAGAGGTAGATCCTTCGGTACTAGCTACTTTTTTGAAAACCTATATGAAGTTACTACGCGATAAGAAAGTAGTAGAAGGGTTACAAGAGTTAATCGACAAGTGCGCAAATAAAGAAAATACTCCTGCTGAACAACGCACCGTAAGGAATATTGGTAAGCATAAGAAGTGAACAGTGCGTGAGATGAGGCTAACCGCACAGATAGGAGAATATAAATGGACTAGGTAATCTTGGATCTAGGATATGATGCAAATGTCCTACCTAAGCAAACATGGGAAAGGATGGGGAGACCTGCGCTGTAATGGTCTCCTATTCAGATGTGCATGGAAAATCAACATAAGATTATTCCAAT
Source organism: Pinus taeda (assembly GCA_000404065.3). Taxonomy (NCBI): domain Eukaryota; kingdom Viridiplantae; phylum Streptophyta; class Pinopsida; order Pinales; family Pinaceae; genus Pinus; species Pinus taeda. Next base: position 15,665 of record APFE031097681.1, read on the forward strand.
GGGGCACTTATATGGTGTAACAATTAATATTGAGGGTGCAAGAACGTTGACTGACTTTGAGGTTATTGAAATAGTGGATGATAGTAACTCGTACCCCACGCTACTAGGAATTGATCGAGATTTTGATATGGACGTGATCATCAACATGAAGAAGTGGAAGATGACATTTGAGCGGAAATCACTAAGGGTTGTAGTGCCGCTAGACCCTGCAAAAGGAGCTTGGTATACTGAACCTATTTGCGACTTTGTAGAAAGTGATGATGATCCGAATTAGATATACAAGATAATAGTATGCGATGAATATTGGATCAATCCTACAGTCGATGGACGAATTACGTGGGACAGGGATAGCTCCTACACCTCAGATTCCGATGAGAAGCTTGAACACTAGCTTAATCGGTTGCATGAAGTATCTACGCTTCGTTGCAATATGATGACCAAATCACTGTGGTGTGCCTTGAATGAGGTAAGGAAGCTTTCACATTATGATGGGTTGACTGATGTGGATATGTTTTTAGATGAATTTTGAAAGGGAAGTACCGAAAAAACATCACTTCTAGGCACTGGAGTTGGTGATGCATGCTATGCCTACCTGTTGGTGGGGTACGCACAAGGAGAACTTTGCTGGATGGAAGGAATACAAAAGGATGATGAAATTAAGGTTTGGATATACTAATACTCAGATGACAGAAAAATACAAAGGGAAGGACGACCCGCGCTAGCATTTGGCACGATGGACTAAGGCCTAGGGAATATAACCACAACCAAAATGGGTGCATATTTTCTGTCATACCTTAGATACAATTCCAATGAACTGGTATATGGAGACAAAGCTTCACCATGGGACAGTTGAATGGGACATTTTAAGGGAGAGTTTCTTCTTAACTTTCAGCTTTGAGGATGGGTTTGAGTACATTGATGAAGCGCTCTAGGAGATAAAAGTAGCTATATTCAGAACACCTAAGGAACTGGTGGAATGGGCTCAGCCGGATTGGAGTACATAGTTGTGCCATGCACTAGAGTGTTACAATGTGATTGCTGAAGAGGAAGAGGAAGAATGCGGAATATTAACATTCCAGAAATAGAAGGACAACACGAAGTCAAAGGACCGAAAGCTGCGAACTCAGATATATCATAACCTTTGAAAACTAGACAAGTAAACATTGGATTTGAAGCAGAGCTTAAGTTCACGAAGATAGGAGAATATTAGGATGAAGATATAGTCGATAAGGTGGCTGAACTGTTGTGTGAGTACCAGGATCTATTCCAAACAAAGTTGTCTGATTTGAAAGGGATCATCAGATATTTAGGTGTTATGAAGATTACGTTGAAGATGGATGCGAAGCCCGTTAAGCAAATACCTTGTCGGATAAATCCAAAGTATGAAGAAAAGGTGCGCCGAGAACTGGATAAGATGATGGATGCCGCTATTGTTAAGCCAGTAGAGGAATATGATTGGGTAATCCCAATGGTGGTCCAAGAGAAGAAGCAGAAAGGAGAAATCCAAATATGCGTAGACCTAAGAAAGCTTAATGATGCATGCATGCACGATCCGTTTCCAACACCATTTACAGATGAAGTATTAGAGAATGTTGGCGGACAAGAGGCTTATTGGTTTACTGTTGGATTTTCGGGTAATTATCAAATAAAGCTCGCACTGAAAGATCAAAGCAAGACAACCTTCACAACAGAGTGGGGTTGCTTTCAACATACAGTAATGCCATTCAGATTGAAGAATGCGCCTGCAATTTTCTCCCGAGTAGTAATCGCGGTGTTCAAGGATTATTCATAAATTTTTGAAGGTGTATTTCGATGATTGGACTGTGTTTGGGTTGGCGAAGTTCCATGTTGCGAGTCTGTGCCTCATGCTGCATACATGTTGAAGGTATCAAATCGCGCTGAATTTGAAGAAGTGCATATTCTGCGTGCCATTTGGAATTTTTCTCGGCCAGGTCGTATGTAAGCAGGGATTGATGGTGGACCCTGCGAAGATTGTTATAATTGTGAATTTGGAAGCTCCTAGGAATGTAAAAAAGATGCGCGCGATAGTGGGACACATTGGGTATCATAGAAAGTTTACCAAGGCATATGCTCAGATAACTACATCGATGGAAAAATTGTTGAAGAAAGATGTGATGTTTTGCTGGGATGAAGACTATCAGCACAGTCTGAATGTCTTGAAGGAAAAGATGGTAACTGTGCATATTTTGGTGTTTCAAAACTGGAAGAAGGAATTCCATGTACATGTAGATTCTTCCTTTATTGCGCTAGGTGTGGTATTAACACAGGCAGGTGAAGGAGGAATTGATGATCCGATAGCCTTCGCGAATAGAAAGTTATCCAAGGTTGAGAAGAATTATTCCACTACAGAGCGTGAAGGGCTGGCAATGGTCTACGCGCTGTAAAAATTTAAGCATTATCTGTTGGGTGGACACTTTAAAATGTATACAAATCACTCCACGCTGAAGTACCTGGTCAATAAGCCTGTGTTGGGGGGGGGATATGCCGATGGTTATTGTTGTTTCAAGAATATGATTTTGAAGTGATTGTGAAGCCTAGAAGGCTAAATGCAGGAGCAGACCATCTATCAAGGATTGAAACTAGCGAAGAACCAAATAGCTTGGAGGAAGGACTGTCTGATGCCAGCTCTTTGCGGTGTGCATCATGGATGACCATTTTACTGATATCATTTAGTTTTTAACCATGGGTACAACTCTGGAAGGTATTCTACCCAGCAAAATAAGGAATTAGTAGTCCGCTTTGTAGATTTTTCAGTTATTGCGGGTCACTTTTATAAGATGGGAACCGATGAAATTCTGCGGAGGTATGTTCCAGAGTTTGAATGTGCTAGTATCCTAACTGAAGCACATGGAAGAGTGGCATGAGGTCACTACACATGCAAAGCAACCGAGCAAAATATTTTGCACGCTGGGTTATGGTGGTCGACATTACATAAGGATTCTAAGGGATATTGCAAGGCGTGTGATGCTTGACAATGGACAAGAAAGTTTTCATGAAGAGATGAATTGCCTTTAAATCTTCAGGTTTCGATGTTGGTATTTGATAAGTGGGCTATTGATTTCATAGTTCCAATACACCCACCAGGAAAAAATATGGGTGCGTGGTATATCATTACTGCAACAAAGTATTTAACTAGATGGGAGGAAGCACAACCAGTGAAGGATTGTATAGCTACCACCACTGTGAAGTTTTTGTTTCAATGTGTCTTAACATGGTTTGGATGCCCTAAGGTGTTGAAACAATGAGCGCGATGCTTGAGGAATTCCAGATGTATCATCAAAAGAGCGCACCCTATCACCCACAGGCGAATGGAATGGTGGAAGCATTTAACAAAATCTTGGAGAATGCGTTCACAAAGGTTTGCAACGCGTAGAGAAATGACTGGGATATGCACGTAACAATAGTGCTATCGGCATATAGGATGACTTGTAAGAAGTTAAGCATCCAAACACCGTTTAGGTTGGTCTATGGGATTGCAGCAATGATGCCTATGGAGTATATTGTGCCAAGTTTACATATTGCAACTCTGACAGATATGGCGGATCGTGAGACCTTGGAAGAACAGATCACACAACTGATGGAGTTAGAAGAGGACCGCTTTCTTGCAGGTTTTCACCAACAAGTGCAAAAGGAACATGAAAAAGCATTGCAAGATAGGCATATCAAGATGCACACTTTCAAATTAGATGATTTAGTGTTGCTATATTACAGCAAATTCACAAAATTTTGAGGGAAATTTCAAATGCATAGGTTGGGGCCATATGTTGTTAAGGAGATCATGGATGGTGGCATAGTTCAACTTGCGAAGTTGAATTTGGAACCATTCCCTAGAAAATTGAATGGAAGTAGGCTGAAGCTATATACAAGGGATCATGCCCCTGCGTAATGACTACATGATAGCAAGATAGTCTTAGTAATCCAGGCAATGACAAGGGATTATGAGACTATAAACTACTCTACCCGAAAAGGAGAAAAGCATAGTAGGGTGGCTGCACGACAAAAGAAAGGAGTGCGATAGGTGAAACTGTTGTTTCCAGGAAAACTAGTGTCTTTTCGAGCTGCTAACCCCACTAGGATTGGTAGCTATCCTAGAAACAAACATTCAAAGCAATTTGTGATTTCCTCTATGTATGATTGATAAGAGAGGAGCAAAGAGACCGACCTGGATCTTCCACTTGACTCCTTGCTTGATTTATCTCCCCCTTGATATAGATTGCAACTCCTCTCCTACTTATCCCACTGAGAGAATACCTGTAGAAACAAAGTAACAAAACACCATCAAAGCATCTCAATCTATTATATCATAAACAATGCAGAATCAGAAATACATTGAACATACAATGGCATTCACAAATAACAAGATTCACAAGCACACGACTGTATGGAGGAAAACCCAAAGAACTTTATTAAAATAGAAGGGAGAATCACAACCCAATCGTCTGATCTAGCATCATCCTCCCAGCATCAAAGCCCTCTTCACCTCATGAAAATCAAGATCACCCAACAATACAATGTTCCTTCTCAAAGACAAACTATCAACACTTCCTTACAAATTACAAAATTCTAGCCTCTAGATCTCTCAGATGAGGGATCCATTTATAGATGTGTGCAAGGGTGTGAGTCATCTCTAGGTTTTTAATTAGTGTCATTCCACTTGTTGTTCTTGGTTCCACTTGGAGATTTATTGGATCTCTGACTCATCCTTGGGCGAATTTAGAGAGGTAAGTGTCATAAAGGAAGTTTCTAGAAGATTCCATGAGCATCCACTTAGAAAACTGTTTTGGACATTTGTCCATCCTCGCTCATCGCACCTACAGAAGGCCTCATCAGTATGCATTGCACTTGGCTAGTGTAGTAGTCAGTATGCATCATACCCTTACAGTGGAGCAGTCAGTATGGTCCTGTTTTGGCCAGTTCTGAGTGGTTTTTCAGGTGGAACTTCTGGGGAATGATGTAATCAGTTGACCATGATCCTTTAGGGTATGAAACAATAGTTTTAGGGGTTAAAGAGCCCTTAGTTTATTGACATATGAGATTGGGGTTGCAATGCCCAAATATGTCTATAACAGTTGCCCCCTAAAGCATGGAGTCATAAATCTTTGATGTCGGGTGAAACGATTTATCATGAGAATATAAGGTATTCGAACTGGAAGGTGACCTGTATAAGATACAATACAATACATCATCAAAATATAGTTTTCGATGATCTGGCTGAGGCGGGCATTCCCATGCTCAGCTTTATAAATTCATTTTCATGTACATAGAACAGATAATTGTCTACAATTGTAGACAGATGATTCTTTATATGTAGAGTCATCATCCCTAGCTTGGATGACCATATGTGTAGCTTCTGTGTACATTTGATGTCTTTATATTCCTGAATATATCGTAGCCTGGATGGATGAAACTAGATCTGGGGTCTTCAATCTTGTTCAATCTTCGCTCGAAGTACAAGTCGATCCATGTGAAGAGATGTTCTGAAGTTGAACATGGAAAGACATCGCCTGATTACCAACCGATAATGTGAGCTGTTAACAAATGAGAGAAGAATCACCAATAATGATGATGACCCTTAAGGTACTACAGTACAAGTCACGTGGTGTGAATATATGATCCGATGTTGAACATTGTTAGCCTCCTGCTACAGCAGGTTACTCATATTTCATGATTGACATTTTTACAGGCCAAATATGTCATACTTTGCATGCTGCAATGCTCCATATTTGCTTAACAGTCTCCAAGAGAAGAAGGCTACTCAGAGTTCATTTTAACTGCCTTCCAAATTTTGAGAAATTATTCCAGTGTTGCACAATTTTTAGTTAAAGGGAGGTCCAAACAGCTTAATCTTGGTCTCCCTAGGTTTAAATTTCCTGTTTTAGAATATAGAGAATGAAAATCTGTCCAAACAGCTTAATCTTGGCAGACTCTTAGATAGGTAGAGAATCAAAGGAGCCCAATAGCTTAATCTGGGCCCTGGGATGAAATAAGGGTAGTCTGTAGATAGGAAAGCATGAAAAAGAAAAATTGGAATGATGGATTTGCAAGTCTAAGTGCACCCAAACCAAAAGAAGAAAAAAATGTTAGGTAAGTAGGCTGGGTAGGTAGTTTTGAGGTTGCTAAATCTTGATTGCTGATCAGTTCCAGGTTTCCA